>MU184423.1:65195-75791 GCA_016904865.1 Pissodes strobi | reverse complement strand
TCCACACAAGTATCCATTTGTTTGTATATCCATCACTCCATCCATCATTTTAAAATTCATGATGTTCATCATTCACCTATCTTTCCAAGCATTCATTCATTTATTAATTCATTCATTAATCCATTAATCTATATATTATATTCATTATATCATTCATTTATCTATCCACGTATATTTCAATACATTCATTTATTTATTAATTAATAATTCATCTATCCATCCGTATCTCTCATCAATTCATTCAATAATTTATTCAATAGAATAATATATAATAGAAATCCAATATCTTTATTCATCCACACAAGTACCCATTTGATTGTTTATCAATCACTTCATTCATCAATTCATGATTTTCATCATTCATATATCTTTCCATGCATTCATTAATTTATTAATTCATTCATTAACCCATTAACCTATATATTCATTAAATCATTTATTTATCTATCTATTTAGTGCATTCACTTATACATTTATACATTCGCTCATTTACTCATTAATTCATCTATCCATCCGTATTTGCAATTTCTCATAATTTTTTGATTCATTCAATAATCTATTCAATATATAGGATATAAATAAATATGTAATAGAAACATTCATTAATTCATCATCTATCAATCCATCTATTTTTCCATGCATTCATTAATTCATTAATCTGCACATTCATTAAATCACTCATATATCTACATACGTATAAATATTTCCATACATTCATTTATTTATTAATTAATAATTTATCTATCCACTTGTATTGCTCATCAATCTATCCATTTACCTTTGCTTGCATTCACTCATACATTTATCCATGCATCAATCTATACGTGCTTGCATCCATTCAGTCATATATGAATCCGTTAAGTCATCCAATAATGTATTCAAGAGATGAATATATAATAGAAAAATCAATATATTTATTAATCTACACAAGTGTCCATTTGTTTGTATATCGATCACTCCATCCATCATTACTCAATTCATGATTTTCATCATTCATCTATCTTTCCATGCATTCGATCATTTATTAATTAATTCATTAATCCATTAATATATATTTTCATTAAATCATTCATTTATTTATTAATTAATAGTTCATCTGTTCATCCGTATCTCTTATCAATCCATTCATCTACGTGTCCATACATTCACTAATGCATTTATCCATGCATCCATCTATACGTGCTTGCATCCATTCAGCTATATATGAATCCGTTAATTCATCCAATAATGTATTCAATAGATCAATATATAATAGAAAATCAATATATTTATTAATCGACACAAGTATCCATTTGTTTGTATATCCATCACTCCATCCATCATTAATCAATTCATGATTTGCATCATTCATCTATCCTTCCAAGTATTTATTCATTTTTTAATTCACTCATTAATCCATTAATCTATATATTATGTACATTAAATCATTCATCTTTCTATCTACGTATATTTCAATACATTCATTTATTTATTAATTAATAATTCATCTATCGATCCGTATATCTTATCAATCCATCCATCTACCTTTCCATGCATTCACTCATGCATTTATCCATCTATACGTGCTTGCATCCATTCAGCCATATATAAATCCGTTAATTCATCCAATAATTTATTCAATAGAATAATATATAATAGAAAGTCAAAATACTTATTCATCCACACAAGTACCCATTTGATTGTTTATCAATCACTCCATTCATCAATTCATCGATCCATTCCTGCATTAATCAATTCATGATTTTCATCTTTATATTCATTAAATCATTCATTTATCTAGCTATCTAGTGCATTCACTCATACATTTATGCATTGGTCCATCTATACGTACTTATATCCACTCAGCCATATATTCATCCAAAAATTAATTCAATATATAACACATAAATAAATGCATAATAAAGACAGACATTAATTCGTATATTTATTTATCCACACAAGCAGCCGAATTCATTCATTTATTAATCCACCCATCCATCAATTCATTAATTCACCATCTATCCATCCATATATCTTTTCATGCATTTAGTCATTTATTAATTAATTCATTTATTCATTCGTCGATCTATATGTGCTTACATATATTCAGCCTTATAGGCATCTCCACTTATTCATTTAATTATTCAAGATATAAGACAGAAATAAAAATATAACAGAAGCAGTCATTAATTAATTCATATGTTTATTTATCCGCCTAAATATTCAAGCATTAATACATGCATCAATTCATCACCTATCCATCCATCTATGAGTGCTTACATTTATTCAGCCATATATCTACCCATTCATAATACATAAATAAGAATATAATAGAAACAAGAATCATTTAAATTTATAAGCATGAAAAATGAATAAAATGTTTAAATAATAAAGCTTCAACTGATATAGCGAATAATAGTGGAAAAAAGACATACAAAAAAGGTAAATTAGTTCCACATTGTTTCGTGGCTAATAGGAAAGAAAAAATATTTAAACAATAAAACTCCAACTAATGAATAAATTATTAAACGGAAAAAGGGAAAAATAGAGAAAGCATTCATTCATTCATTGAATAATTTATTCAATATATAAAACATAACTAAGTATATAATAGAAACAAGAATGAGTTAAATTTCAAATAAATAATAAAGTGGCAACTGATAGATAAGTAGTGAAGAAAATTCAACTAAAAATTAAACAAAAAAAAATAAATAAAATGGAAATAAAATGTTCTAGTGTGTTTGGTGCCTAATAGGAAAGGAAAAAAATATTTAAACAATAAAACTTCAACTAATGAATAAATTCTTAAACAGAAAAAGGGGAAAACACACAGATAAAGCATTCATTCATTCGTTGAATAATTTATTCAATTTATAAAACTTAAATAGGTATATAATAGAAACAAGAATGATTTAAAATTAAAATAAATAAAAAGCGGCCAACTGATAGATAAGTAGTGGAGAAATGGCAAATAAAAATTTCCCAAAAAAAACAAAATAACAAAAAAATTAAACAATAAACCTTCAACTAATGAATAAATTATTAAACGAAAAAAGGGAAAAATGCACAGAGAAAGCATTCATTTATTCATTGAATAGTTTGTTCAATATATACAACATAAATAAGTATATAATAGAAACAAGAATGAGTTAAATTTAAAATAAATAATAAAGTAGCAACTGATAGATAAGTAGTGAAGAAAAGACAACTAAAAATTTTCAAAAAAAAAGAAATAATGAAAATGAAAATAAAATGTTCTAGTGTGTTTGGTGCCTAATAATAGGAAAGGAAAAAAATATTTAAACAATAAAACACCAACTAATGAATAAATTATTAACCGGAAAAAGGGGAAAAACACATAGATAAAGCATTTATTCATTCGTTGAATAATTTATTCAACATATAAAACATAAATAGGTATATAATCGAAACGAGATTGATTTAAAATTAAAATAAATAAAAAAGCGGCCAACTGATAGATAGGTAAAAGAAAAAAAAACAAATAAAAATTACAAAAAAAGCAAATAATGAAAATGAAACTAAAAGGTTCTAGTGTGTTTGGTGCCTAATAGGAAAACAGGAAAATGTAATGAGTAATTAATTCATAAACTGTTAAACGAAAAAGAAAAGAAAAAACACCCAAAAAAGCATTACATCAACAGTCATAGACTCAAGTATAATAGCCAAATAAGAAGACTTGCTAAATGTTCAAGTAATAAAACTACAACCAATAAATAAATAATTAAAGGAGAAAGAAAGGCAAAGAAATGAACGACGAAAACTTTCAATTAAAATCAATATAATTAAATAGGCAAACAGAAAAAGTGAAATTTTCAAATAATAAATTTCCAATAAATAAATAAATAAAAACACACAAAAAAGTTTAAAGCAAAAATATAAAAATGAATTATTCGTAATAGGCAAAAGAGAAGACTTGTGAAATGTTCAAATAATAAATAAAGCAAAGCAAAAAAGTACACGAACAAAAGTTTAGATTTAAAAAAAACACATAAAATTGATGATGTTTCGTGCATAAAAGACAAACAGAAAACGTGAAATATTCAAATAATAAATTTTCAGCTAATAAATAAATTATTAAAAGAGAAAGAAGACTACACGGTGAGAGCTTAAAATAATGAATTAACATAGACAACATATTCCATGGGATGTTGTGTGTTTTAGGCATACAGACAAAGAGATGATTTGTGCCATGTTCAATTAGAAAAACTGCAACTATTAAATAAACAAAAAATTAAAGAGAAGCAAATAAAAACACACAGCTTATAAAAATAAATTATTCGCAAAAGGAAAGAAAAAATTATAGGCATAAAGAAAACTTCTGAAATGTTCAGATAATAAACTACAACTAAAAAATACAGGAGGGAAAGATAAGATTAAAAAAATATTAGGCATAATAGGCAATCAGAAAAAGAGAAATGATCAAATAATAAAACTTCAACAAATAAATAAATTACTAAAGGAGACAGACGAACACAAAATTAAAGATTTAAATAATAAAATAATAGAAACAAATAATTTCAAGGAGTTGAAAAGAGACGGCTTGTGCAATATTAAGTTAATAAAACTGAAACTAATAAATAAAGAAGGAATTAAATAGGAAAAAAGCAAGTAAAACATACACAGAGGAAAGCTTAAAATAATAATATAAAATAGGAAGGAAAGAAGACAAATAATAAAACCGCACAAAATAATTAAATAATTTTAAATCTGACACTCATTGCGTTAGGATCAGCTTGAAAATCTCCACATCTATAGGACATTTCCTGTAAAATCCGAAAAAGGCCTTACGTGAGTGAGGGGTGTAACGATCGCATGTTTTTTTTTAATGTTTTTTAACGATTCAGATCTGAGACTGCGACCACCTTAAGATCCTCTTGAAAATCATCAAGCTTATAGGAAATTTTCTGAAAAATTCGAAAATAGCCTCACGTTAGTGAGTGATTAGGCGTTTTTCCGGGAAAAATCGATTTTCAATGATCGTATGTTTTATGCAATTTTTTTTACGGTTTTGAAGGATTTAGATCCGAGACTCATCGCATTAGGATCAACATAAAAATCACCTCACCTATGGGAAATTTCCTGTAAGTAGCCTCAGGTGAGTGAGTGGTTTAGGCGTTTTTCTGGAAAAAATTGTTTTTTTAAGAGTGTAGACGATCGCCTGTTATTTGAGGTGATTTTTAACGATTCAGTAAAATTCTGTAAAATCATAAAATGGTCTCATCTGCGTGAACAAAAGCACTTTTTTCCAGGAAAAGTGCTTATTCAGGAAAGTGATACCGATTGTAGATTTTTTAACTGCTCCTAAACAACACAGGTTTGAGATACATCGCTTTAGGATTCTTTTGAAAATCACCATATTTATGCAAAACTTCTCGTAGAATCAGAAAAACGCCTCACGTAAATAAGCGCACTCGTCATTTTCCTCGAAAAACGACATCCCAGGAAAAATTTAAATATTTAAAAATCTTAATTGCAATGTGCGTGGAAATTTCCTAGAAACCCTATATTTTTTTCAATAAATCAATAATTTAGGTGACAAAATGCACGCAATAAATTCCGGCCACAAATAATTAAAAGTTAATTATACCCAGCAAACTAGGAAAAATTTTATGTGACTATTTCTTTACGCAATTCGAATCGAGATCCGGAAAAAAAGATTTATTTTCGGAATCGTACCCGTGCTTTATTAATTGGACAAGTTTCGGCCTAATTAGATCGATAATTAGTCCGTCCATTACGATTGAAAAAGTTCCTAGACGCAGAATCGGTCTTGTGCGAGTCCAAAGGTCCCTAATAATGAGTCAATTCAGGAAGCACGGTCATTACCAAAATGTTGCGTAAGTGTTTACAAATAAACAAGGGGGAAAGGAAAAGTAGTTTTATTGTTTTAGGTAGAATTGTGAAGATAGCTCCATGTCAATTATAGGTCATGATGACGTGACGTAACGTAACGGCAATGACTTCATTCGAACTGGGGAAGCTGACTACTTACATAAGCCAAAAATACTTAAATTAATTGTCATCCTATTAGCAAGTTCGTAAGTGTTTGCTCATATTGATCTTTAGTACCTCAGCGATTAAAATTGCATGGTCATTTATTTGCTAAAAACGTTCAGCAGTCGCACTCTAGACGTATTTCCTGATAATCCTTGCAAAGTGTGATAAAATAATAAATATTCATGAAGTAGTAGTGCCAAAATCAAGCCGAATAAGTTCTTTTTGCAATAAAATATGGGATAACCCTCGTAATTGGGTGGGTGACCAGATACGAAGAGCGGAATAGCCGCTCATACGGGGACAGAGTAAAAACTAGAGCAGAGTCTTTTATATACAAATTTATAATTAAATACAAATTTTTCGTTTATTTTTTTAATTTGGCCATAATTATGCTCATTTTTAAGCACACATTTTTTTTATAAATATTTTGGGTCGGAAATAGAGTTGGAAGAATATTTGCTCTATCGACGCCGCCACCGCCCGGCGAGATTTCCAGATATGACACCACTCGATTTTTTCCTACGAGATAATTTGAAAATAGCCCTTCACGGAAAATCAGTTGAAAAAAGGTGCTTTTGAATGGCCGACCGGATTTCCAGACATGAGACCGCTTGTTTACTTTTTCCGGAGTAAATGGGTAACGATCGTCCACGAAACTTCGCACGAGGGTATTCGAGAACTCAAGAAATATGATGTCCAAGGAATAGTTAACGTAAAGTTCAAAATTAACCCCAAAATTTTGTTTTTTTAAGCATTTTTTTCTTACCATTTTTACCTTCCCCCGATTTTGTCTTCATTTTTATTATATATATTTATTCTTATTTGGTTTTATAATACTTTTATTAACATTCCAAACTTTTTTTACGTTTTTTCAGTTTTTTATTGTTTTTTAAAATTTATTTTGTTTTTTTTTTTCATAACGCATTTTTTTCTTCCCATTTTTGCCTTTCCCCGATTTTGTCTTCATTTCTATTATAAAAATTTTTTTCTTATCTTGTTTTATAATACTTTTATTAACTTTCCGAGCAATCTTTTGGTTTTGTTTTTTTTATTATTATTTTTCTTATTTCGTTGTATATTACTTTTATTAACATTCCTACTTTTTTTTTCAATTTTCCCTATTTTTTCAAAAAAAAAAATTTTTTTTCATAATGCAATTTTTTTCTTCCCAATTTTCCTTTTTTTTAATTAATTTTTTTTTCGTATTGGGTTTTATAATACTTTTATTAACTTTCTGCGCTATCTTTTGGTTTTGCTTTCTTTTTATTATTTTTTTTCTTATTTCGTTTTATAATACTTTTATTAACATTCCGCACATTTTTTTACGTTTTTCCCAATTTTTTTCCCATTTTTTCGAAACATTTTAGGCATCAGGGAGAGAGGGGGGGGGGACGAACGGGGGGTGTATGATATTGTCGTGCAATTAGAATGCATTTTGTAGATTACCACCGCCATTTTAAATATTTGATATGTCATTTTTCTCTAACAAGCCGCCATTTTGGAAATCTGACCTGTCATTCCTGTCATTTTTTTCTCAATGAAAAAGGGGGCCGAGTGTTCATTTTTAATTTATCGCCAAAATTTATGGTCATTTGATTTAGCTTTATCGAGATGGCGATCAAACTACTTTATATACTGTGGTAAAAATTGGAAATAATGAAGCAAACACTACTTTAAAGAGATCAAATGAGATGTTCAAAATGGCGGCTGCGCCATTTTGTAACCGCCTTTTAAATTGATAGGAAATAGAGTGCTATTTTATTCGCAAGCCCTTTCAGTCTTTAATTCGTGTCCCAAAATTTGAGCGTATTGACTTTAACCGTTTCAATATGGCGACCGATCATAGGCGTCAATCATTCCTCCTATGTGTATTTACAAAATGGAGGCTGAGCGCCATTTTGATAACTTTTATTTCTTTCCTTTTTTTCTTTCTAAAAAAAAAATTTCAAAATGGCGCCTGGACGCCATTTTAAAACTTATTTCTATGTAGAAACCGGGATCGAGTGGCAATTTTTCTAAAGCCCTTTTGGTTTTTAATTCATCCCCATAATTTGGGTTAGTTTGGGTTAGTTATTGCGTTTAACGGTTTCAAAATGTCAACCGACTAACGACGTATAGATGATTTGTCCTCGCCTATCTTTCCACATATTATGATGAAATTAGAAGAAATAGAAAAAATGATAGGCGGGAATTTCAAAATGGCGGGTTGACGCCAATTTGATAGCAGTATACTACAGTAGTAATTCAAGTTGAGCTTGTTTAACGAGAAACTAAAGTTGATTATTGGCAACATTGGCAACGTTGTGACTAGTAAGTTCCGTGTTCTCATTGGCTTAAATATCAGTATGCCGAACACGTCCTTGCCAGTGGCGTATCGGCTCCTAGATTATGATACAGCAAATACAGTGACTAGGTTTACATCTATATTAGTTCAAAATTGAACTAGTGGTATTAGCATTATCAACAGAGTGCTGGCAAATTGTCTGCCACGCGATTAAAATGTTAATATTTATCTATTTAACGAGAAACTGTTTATCAAATCGAAACATAATTTTTGGCAACGTCGTGATTACTGTGTTTTATGTTCTCATTGGTCAAAGCATTGGCTTTTCAGTGACGTATCCTTCCCAAGTCCAAGTATTGTTATGTAAGGAATAAATGCTGTTTATGTATTAGTACGCAGTGACTAGGTTTACATAGATGTTAGCTAAACGTTGAACCAGGAAAATTCCTATTGTCAACAAAATTTAGGCAGATTTTTAGCACGTCAATAAGTTGTTAAATCACTAATACGTAATAACTCAATTGGAGCTTGAAGAATGCTGATTTCTATGCTTCACGTTCTCATTGGTCGAAGCGTTAGAATTGCTGAACGCGCTCTTTGCAGGAGCGTATCCTTGCAAGCCCAAATACTTTTAGGTAAGGAATACGTATTGTTTATATATTAGTATGCAGTGACTACGTCTACGCCTGTGTTAGCTAAACATTGAGCCAATCGAATTATCATTAACAACAGGATTTAGGCTAGTGAATAATTTGTTAAAATTTTGACATAAAACGTGACTAGGTTTACGTCTACTTTACTATATCCAGCCAACCCATGATGATCCTGAACGTCGTTTTCACTGAAAAATGAGCGTTTTTGATCCTAGTCCTGGTTGACATAAAATTGATGGCGAAAATGATTTAACGAGCGAAAATTAGGAAGCAAACGCTTTTTTAAGGTCAGATGTCGATCTCGTTATTTGGCATCGTCACGGAATACTAAAAACTGTTACAGTGGTTTGTTCTCACGCTCATCTTATCAATCCTATCGCACGTATCATTGTTTATCATTTCAATCTTTTCTTTTATTTTTTTTATTGTTATTGCCTTTAGTATTGCGGCAAATGCGCCATTAACAAGTAAGCTGTATTAGGACGCAAGATAGGATCAACAAAAATATAATAATAATGATAATAATTCGAGGTGTAGGTGCTGCATTCGTTATATTGCCCGGACTTAAGTCCATTTTCCAATATTGATACCACTTTAGTACAAGATACACGCTAAGCCTTTTAAAAGTGCAGGTTTATCTCTTTTTTATGGTCCGGTTTTGGTCCAAGAGCTACGGTACTCAAATGCCATTGCCCTATTAATTCACACCAAAAAACCATATATAATATTTATTTATATACTTAGTATAGTCTAGTCGATTGTTGGTTAACAGGTTCCTGTTCAAATCCTATTCAAATTCGAACTTGTCTTACCGGCGAATAATATTCGACAAAATTTCGGATTCCTAATCGTGACGAAACGTTAATACGAAAGTAGATTTTTATTAGTTTCCAAGTCAAGGACACGGGTTATTGCCAAAGGAATTATTACAAAATTAATTATCGATAATCGGTCGACACCTACGATTTATCGGAATTTTACGTCCTTAATTAAACTGGTTATCGAATCGAAATGGGCTATTTAGTCTAGTCATGTCAAAGGCAGGGCTTAATCGCTTTCGAGTATAAAAAGAGCAATCTGGCAATGCTGGCTGTACCACTGACCAGTGGTGTAGCCAGATAAAAGAACCTTAAATATATTATCCAAGGTTGCCAAGTCAAGATTTGGTTTTTGCATGCGTTAAGTATTTTCTAAACTAAATTTCTAAAAATACCTGCAATTCTGAAGCTCCGATTTCACCTGATTCACTGTTATTCTGTTTCTACTGTCAAGCCCAGCTACTTTCGCAAAGGGTGTTTAGATTATCGTCTATGTTGTCGGATTTAGGTGTTTTTATTGAATTTCATGTGATTACTTTAAGATGCGCTGCAAAATTAGGGAGAGTTGGCAACCTTGAATCTGTCCCAGCTAACACAACAGAGCCAAAAAATGATCTTCAAAAAAGTGTAGTGTTTGTTCTGTTAATGTTTCAAGATTTCTATAATTTGCGTCATTTTCAAGGAGAGTATTACCATCGCAATACTGAATAGATTTTATTTCATTAATTATTATTAATTCATTAATATATAGAATAAAGAGTATTGGTCCTAGTATTGAGCTTTGTGTGCATTCAGACAAATAAGAAATTATTAGATTTGAAGCTATGCCTCTTATACCAAAATG
>MU184423.1:43606-61826 GCA_016904865.1 Pissodes strobi | reverse complement strand
CATATTATTTTAAATTCTTATAATTTTCGTATTTAAAATGTTTTTCTACCTCTCTCTTATAATTATTTTAGTTCTAGATACGAGAATAAAAATATATTTTTTTAAATGTCAATATTTCAAAACAATAACTATTGATCATTTAAAGTGACTTTTTATGTCTAAGAGCATTGTTTCGTTCTAGATAAAAGCCCGAATGAATTTTTTGTTGAATGTCAAGAGCTTTATAATTTTTCACATATTTTAAAAATATGATAACATACAAGGCGTTTCATTAAAAATAATACATTTAGGCGCGTTACTCGGTTTTGGCTCACCCAGTATATTTAAAAATATTTTCTTCTGGCGGTTATCTTAAATCCCTATAATTTTTATAATTAAAGTGTATATAACTCTCATAATTTTCGTTTTAGATACGAGCCTATAAATATATTTTTTTAAATCTCAGTAATGTCTCAAAAATAATAATTATTGATTATTTAAAGTGACTTTCTATGTCTCAGAGCTTTTTTATTGACAAGAGGTTTTTATTTTACGCATATTTTAAAAATATGTAATGTTTTGTTACGTAAATTTTAAAAACCTTTTAAATACGAGCCTAAAAATATTTTTTAAATGCCAATATTTTCAAAATATTAATAATTATTGTTTATATAAACTGACATTTTATCTCTTAGTATTTGGTTCGTTGTAGATGTGTAATTTTTTTAAAGCCGAAAAACACGAGGTGTTTCATTGAAAAAATACAAATTAAATATGCCACGCTTTTTGGCTCACCTTGTAGGTACGAAATACATTTCCTTCGGATGATTATCTTTAATCCCTACAATTTTTCTATTTACAATATTTTTCTATCTCTTGTAGTTTTCTTTCGTTCTAGATGGGAACTTAAATGTCTTGTTCTTAGTGTCCATATCTCGAAAACAGACCTTTGGACCCAAAGTACGCAGAATACAATTTTCGTATATTTTTCCATCACCTTTTATGTTTAAAAATGTTGTATTTTTGGGGCGGATCTCATAAATATTTACATTTTTAGTAACAAAAGATTAAAAAAAGACGTGACAAATGACAAGCGGAATTTTAAATGGGATGAATAAAAAAAACAAACACGAAACTATCCAAAGCAATGATGAATCTGTCTCAGTAGGTTGAGCCCTTAAAGTCGTTGCTAAAATTGCATAAACTACAAATGAGTGACTTGCATTTTTGACGAAACTCACCCAATAATTGGCGCGCGCTTTTTTAAATACCCCGTATACATACAATTCGTGACTTTGCGTCCCTAGTAACCTCGTATACGGCCTTGCAATTATTTGGCCAATGTCTTTGGCGAACGGTAAATAATAATTAGAACGCCGCTAATATATCAACTGTGTTATTAATTTTTACCTTTGATCGTATAGGAAAAAAAAACGTGTGACTTAATGATCTTTAATAATAAATCATTTACCGGATGATTAGACGTGCGCGAGACGGGTCTGTACGCACGACATAATTAATGACGATAATTGTTATGAAAAAAATTATTTTAAATTGATATAAACACATACAATAATGATGGGTATGCTGAATAGAACCCTAAACTTCTTATGGTCAGCTACAACAATAAAATCGCCAACGTAAGGGATTCCCAATAAATTAATGGGGTCTATGCTACGTGAAGTTTCCAGTCCTGATCTGTATTTTTTGGTGATTCCAAATCTAATAGATGCGCATGCGCAATATCGACTTTTAGTATTTAGTACCAACGATTAGATCGTCACCATAGAGAAACCCCAACAAATAAACAAAGTCCTCCCAGTCCTGATCTGCTGTCTCTTGTGGTGGTTTATGGTTTAGAATCTCATTCTGACGCATGCGCAATATCTACTGTATACTCGTCAGCTAAAATCCTCAACTTCTTGTTGTATTCAGCTCCAACGAT
Organism: Pissodes strobi; assembly: GCA_016904865.1. Classification (NCBI taxonomy): domain Eukaryota; kingdom Metazoa; phylum Arthropoda; class Insecta; order Coleoptera; family Curculionidae; genus Pissodes; species Pissodes strobi. Next base: position 59,902 of record MU184423.1, on the reverse strand, counting down.
AAAATCGTCAATGTATGAAATTCCCGATAAACAAATAACTAAAGAAGAACTAAATCTTGCCTTCTTCTTGCGACTTGGAATATCGTTCAAAGGCATGCGCAATATCAACTACGTAAACTGCCATATGTCAATTAGAGACCTGCACGGGACGAAATTATTAGGCCGGAGACCTGCGCGGTTCGAGACCGACTAAAATTTGTTCAGCCCGGCCAACCCATACCAGGTGGATTTTAGCGTTTACCATGTTAGGGAGTTAGGATTGATCTAAGTCTATCCCTTATAACCTTCAATCGTTCGGTCAGCTCTCAGAAAATAAATACCGTCACTGCCATCAACCATAGCAGAACTTCTTTTCGACCCTGTGGTTGATGGTGGCGACTTTTTTCTTATTTGTTGGGAATTCCATATTGGAGCCTAATTCAATAGGTAGCTCACAGCTATTTTATAGAGTTAGGTCTGGCCCGTTGGTTGCCTCCAATTCCCTCATGTCTCGGCACCCTCTTGGGTTGGCCCCTTAATTGAAGGTCCCAAGCATGTGAATGACTCCTCTGGATTGTGATAGTCAAAGGAGACATTCACATCTATCTTGCTCGTGTTCTTCCAAGATCATCAAAAATTATAGCTTACTGCAATTACTATTTTCATCACTATGAGGCTCTAGAATAATTTCAGGGCTCAAATTCTGGTAGTATAAGTTTATAGGCAAAAATATCGCCAACTCACACCAAAGTACCTTCCTAACGTGGGCATATTTTTAGCTCTTCACGTTCGAGGCGGTAAGCAGAGGAGTTCGGGTTAGTTTGGGTTATCGTTTTAAGAACGCCTTAGCGACGTTGTCACTCGCGTATTTCGTCCTTGATCACAGATACAAAATGAAAGAGTTCAACATGATATGGAGGGGCGTGTTCGGACGGACGTACGATGCCGTACATACTACGGACCCGGCCAAATTGTACCAGCAGTCACTAAGGCATGACGTCGAAAGTACCATAAAGAAGAAGTGCGAGAATAAACGAAGTAAGTATGATCAATAGAGCGAATATAGTAAGTAGTATATGGATGACATAATGTTTCATAATAATAATGATAATAATAATCGCCACACGGAAGCTTCATTAAATGTTACGGACATTGAACTTTCGATAAGAAAAACTTCCGAAGCAATGGCGTGGCAATTATTGGATACAGATGCTATTTTATGGTTGTAAATTAACATACGACGAAAAAGCAAAAAAAATCGAATATTATTAATTTTATTGTTATTGCAAACGGAATAATTAAGGTCAGCATTCAGATAATTTAACGATCGACGTGAACCGAAGTGACCGTGAATTTTTGGCAAATAGGAAATGAAAAAGTAATATTTTGCATATATCTCTCTACAGATCGGTAGATGACGAGACAGGTGGCCGAAATGTGCAAAAGGTCATTGTCGAGTCCGAGTAAATCTACGCGGCCTCCAAACATCCTAGTTGGGGAAACCCATTAATATTTATATATCGCCAATATTTCGTAAAATATCGAAAAAGAATTTTTGACCGTGACACGCGTTATATCTGAATGTGTTAACTAATTAGCTTAATCTTTTGCCGAAGGTTTTTGTAAATGTCAATCAATTAATAATAAATCGGAACGTTTGCGACTGTTCTTTTTGGACGGCAATATTTTGAGGCGTCGATAGACACATAGATGGCTCTGCATGCTACACGTGGTTCACACTCAAATCCGTCTAGGGTACAAGTAGATTATTTTTTGTTTTATTTTCATCGATTGGTTAGGATTTTGGAAAATTGGTTAATTGGAACCTGGAAATCAGATTAAGTATAAATATTAACGTAAAATCAAGCATTCTAGGACTATGCCCTCAAGAATTTCTAGGGATTAGGACTTTTAGCTCTGCGCTCATGACATCACCACTAGTTATAGGGACCTAGTATTCATCGTAAACTATCGATACCAGTAGCAGTACGCATCGATACATTTAAATATTCGGTATCTCCACTAATTCACACCTTAGGGGGGGGAGTAATGCTAGTTCGCGCGACGCCAAAGATCGATGTACATTTAAATTAGCATCGTGGGGAATCGAAACCTGCCCTGACATGCTTCGTGTCAACTGATAGCAATGCCCACCTCCTGCCTGCATCTCGTAGGGTCCTTGATGATTTCCCGCCCACCCAACATCGACCTGTGATCATAGAAGTGAGGTTAAACATCCCACTGATATCCGCATACCCCCGTCCTAGATGGAACTTCGCGAAAGCCAACTGGTCTAAGTTTACAGAAAACCTCGATAAGTGCTTGGAATGGATAGAGCCAAAGTACCTGAACTACGAAAGATTCATTGGTGCGTCAATAGGTGCAGCTAAAGCCAGTCCCAGAGGGTTCAGGAAAAAAAAACATCCCAGGATAGAGCCAAAACTGCGAACAACTATACAAGCAGTTTTTGGAGAATGGCGACAGGGAAATCGGGAATGAACTGCTGCACAGTTTGAATGCAGCTAGACGAGCTAAATGGAAAAAGACTGTTGAGCAGTTGGATTTTACAAGATCTAGCCGTAAAGCATGTTTACGTGTATCTAGCTCCATCTCACCAAACGTGATTGCAACTCATATCACTAAAACATCTAGCAGCCTCATTGGCTGCCCGTGCTGAGTCATATTCCACCACCCAACCTGCGCAGAGAAGCTGCACTAGCCAGGGAGTACAAGAAAAGCCAAGGGAACATGCAGCTGCCCATTCACTCAACGTTCAATGGCATAGAACTTAATAGGCTATGGTCCAGACATCCTGCTCTCGTTAGGGCAAAAAGCTTACAAGATTCCGGCCTTACCCTCACTGAGACATGGCGAACGGAATGGGAAGCTAAGGCCCCAGATCACGCCCGAAATGTACTTAACCTCAATGTCAAAATACCGGGATTTGACTTACCCCGTCAAACATGGTGTAGTCTCAACAGGATTAGAACAGGACACGGTCGATGTGCGAATTCACTCCACAAATGGGGAAAAATACCCTCCCCCACAGTGTGACTGTGGTGTCAACAGACAAACGGTCCACCACATTATGCAGGAATACCCTCTGACATCCTACCCTGACCATCCCACAGATTTTCTGAACGCGACCCACATTGCAGTTGAATATATTCTAGACCTAAATGTATGTGTGTAATAAATAAATAACACCTTAGGGCTTAGTGGGTGCTTCATCATGCTTTAACTAATTGGTTCAGATAAGGAAAACAATAGTTACTATTCGATTGAACCATTGGCAGCATTCGATCAAAGAAGACGTTGCCAACTGTAGGGAATACTAAAATCTAATGTGCTTAATTGGGAACCTGGGAACTTGATTTTCCTTTCTGCACAGAGGCAACCGGTATTTTTTTAAGGAAGACAACGCGCTTACAGCGACGTTGCCAGTTCATAAGTATAGCCTCCTAGTCCTGATCTGTCTCTTGTGGTGATTAGAAACCTCATTCTCAACTTTTTCTGTTTGGTCCATAAAAGATTTGCAAACAACAATCCATGAATGAAATTTTAAGTCCCTACCTGGCCCTTGTTGATGATTTAGAATATCATTCAAGCGCATGCGCAATATTGATTGCCCACCTGTCAACTAAAATACTCAACCTCTCATGTTGAACCTTAACGCAAATAGATAGCTTATAAATAAAGCAGATTTGGAACCTCATTTAGGCGCATGCGTAATATCGACTTCGAAATTCATCAAGTCAATCAACTCCTCAACTTTTCTAAGTGTTGGGACTTTTAACTTTGCGCGCTTGGCACCAGCACTTATAGGGATGAGTAAAGTATCGATATCAGATAACAGTATCGATTTCAAATATTTGGCTTTTGCATTAATCAGGACCTTGTGGGCCGTTAAATCACGTTTAAAAATAGGGAACTTACTCCTTTAGTAGTTAATAACGTAAAATACAAAGTGATCCAAATGCTAAAATTGACTCTAGTGCATAGGAAAACATGCCTACTTGTTGAAACCCCCACGTATTAAAATATTCGATATTAGCTAAAGTGAGCCGTATAGTAGCTAAATTCTGTACAAATATGAAAAGTTTTACTTTTTAAAACTTCTGTCAATATCAGTAATACCGAAAATTAGCCGCAGTTCGCTATTTTAAATAGGACACCCTATATATTTCGAAATTTTCAGATTTCGTGTAAAAACTTTGCGTTCTAATAAAGGAAAAAATGTTGGCCCCTTTTAATTAAAATACGAGCAGAATATTTTAATACGGGGGAATTCAAAAAGTAAATTTTTCTGATAACACATATACCTACGCGAGTCAGCTTTTGCAAATGAAAACCCTATATTTTATTTTACCAGCGCGTAAAGCTTTACCCTCCTTACCTAACGGCCTGCTATGTTAAACATCCTTTTTTATATCTTAGTTCAAAAGTTCAAAAAGTGCTAAAAATAGGACAAGAAATTAATACTTCGTCGCACTGGCAAAGTAAAATAGAGATTCTCTCACTATTAAATAATTCCATTTTAAAAAGATCCAATAAAAACATATAATTAGAAAGGGAACTTACTCCTCTAGTAGCCAGTAACGTAAAATACAAGGTGATACAGTTGCTAAAATTGACTTTTATTGCACAATACTTTTTGAAACTCCCATGTATTAAAATGTTCGGTAATGGTTAAAGTGAGCCATATAGTAGCCAAATGTTGTTCAAATATGAAAAGTTTTACTTTTAATAGTTTCTGTCAATATCAATTATACCGAAAATTAATCGCAATTTGCTAATTTAAATAGAACACCCAGTATATTTCGCCATATTCAGATTCCATGTAAAGTTTTGTCCCTTAATAAAGGCAAAGATTTGCAATTTTGGCCCTTTTTAGTTAAAATTTAAACGTCTATATACCGTAATGAATATTATAATACGGGGGTTTTCGAAAAGTATTTTTCCGAAATTAACCGAATTTCGCTATTTTAAATAGTATACTCTGTATATTTCGCCATTTTCAGATTCCATGTAAACACTTTGCCTCCTAATAAAGGCTAGGATTTGCAACTTTGGCCCCAAAGGGCCGTAAAGAATATTTTAATACGGGGATTTTCAAAAAGTGATGATATAAATAGAGATTGTTTTACTATAACTTTCAAATAATTCCAACCCAAAAATTTTTTAAAATATAAATAAAGAACATAATATATAATTTAATTTTGACACAATTAGATCAAAGAAGACGGTACCAATTCTAGGCCATATTAATGGCGGGAATATTCAAATCAAATATGCTTATTTGGGAATTTGAGATTGTACATCTGCTCCGATTGTCCTTGTAAGACAAACAAGGCGCTTTCAGCGGTGTTGCCAGGCCATAAGTAAAGGCCTCCTAGTCCTGATCTATCTCTTTTGGTGATTGGGAACCTCATTCTGCGCATTCGCAATATCGAATTCCCATTTCAAAGCATGCCAACTAAAATCCACAACTTCTTCTGTTTGGTCCATCAAAATTTGTAAAAAAAATCCATAAATGAAATTTTTAGTCCGTATCTGTCCCTTGCTGTTGATTTGGAATATAATTCAAGGGCATGCGCAATATTGATCTGGTGATTCCCCACTTATCTTCTAAAGTACTCAACCTCTTAATGTTCAGCTCCAACGATAATATCGTCAACGTAAACAATTCCCAGCAAATAGATAGATAGTCCATTAATAAATCCGATTTGAAACCTCATTTAGGAGCATGCGTAATATCGATTTCGAAATTCAATCTGTCAATTATTATCCTCAACTTTTCTAAATGGTGGGACTGTTAACTTTGCATGGTTGGCATCACTCTTATAGGGATGCGGTATCTATCGCAAAGTGTCGATATCAGATAACAGTATCGATTTACAAATATTCGACATTTGCACTTATCTGGACCTTGCGGGATGCTTAATCATGCAAGGTGATACAGTTGCTAAAATTGACTTTATTGCCCAGGAAAACATACTTGTTGAAACCCCCACGTATTAAAATATTAGCTAAATGTTGTTCAAATATGAAAAGTTTTACTTTTAATAGCTTCTGTCAATATCGGTTATACCGAAAATTAACCGCACTTTGCTATTGTAAATAGGACACTCTGTATATTTCGACATTTTCAGATTCCATGTAAAACCTTTGCCTTCTAATAAAGGAAAAGGTTTTGGCCCTTTTTAATTAAAACGTGAGCCTCTTCATGCCTTATATAATATTTTAATACGGGGGATTTCAAAAAGTAAATTCTTCTGATAACATGGTCAGCTTTTGCAAATGAAAACCCTATATTTTATTTTACCAGCGCATAGAGATTTAAACTCCATACCTAATGGCCTGCTATGTTATTTTTTTTTATATATTTTTTTATTTTAGTTTAAAATGAGCTAAAAAATAGGACAATAAAATAATTCTTCGTCGCACTGGAGAGAAACATTTTTTCAATATAACTCTTAAATAATTCCATCTCAAAAAGATCCAATAAAAACATATAATTAGATAGGAAACTTACTCCTCTAGCAGCCAGTAACGTAAAATATATATACTTTTATTGCACAAGGAAACATACTTTTTGAAGCCCCTACGTATTAAAATATTCGGTAATGGCTAAAGTGAGCCAAATAGTAACTAAATGCTGTTTAGATATGAAGAGTTTTACTTTTATTAGTTTCTGTCAATATCAGTTATACCGAAAATTGATCGCAATTTGCTAATTTAAATAGAACACCCAGTATATTTCGCCATATTCAGATTCCATGTAAAGTTTTGCCCCGTAATAAAGGCAAAGATTTGCAATTTTGGCCCTTTTTAGTTAAAATTTAAACCTCTATATACTGTAATGAATATTATAATACGGGGGTTTTCGAAAAGTATTTTTTCGAAATTAACCGCATTTCGCTATTTTAAATAGGATACTCTGTATTTTTCGCCTTTTTCAGATTCCAAACACTTTGCCTCCTAATAAAGGCTAAGATTTGCAACTTTGGCCCTTTTTAGTTAAAATATGAGCTTCTTTGAGCCGTAAAGAATATTTTAATACGGGGGTTTTCAAAAAGTGATAATATAAATAGAGAAATTTTACTATAACTTTCAAATCATTCAAACTCAAAAACATAAATAAAGAACATAATATATAATTTAAATTTGACACAGTAAGATCAAAGAAGACGTTGCCAAATCTAGGACATATTAATGACTGGAATATTAACACCTAATGTGCTTATTTGAGAACCGATCTGATTAAAAAAAAATCGGAGAAGAGTAATTGTTACGCACATGCGCTACGGCATTGCCAGATTTTATCATAAAGTGCCATTTTAAGCAAAAGCTTCGCTTCACCTGAAGACACTATCCCAATGATACCGGTTCATCGATTAAAGCTGATTTGAACGCAGCACTTAACGTCTGCAAGTCTAGCACCTTACCTACTGCGCTAACAACCTCCTACCTGAATCGATATATGGCAACCTCGCAATTCATCAATCAAAGTAAATATAAATATACAGGGTGTCTGTCTCACGTTGGATGGTGCCTTAGGTGTTTCTGGAGAACCACTCGACAGATCATTCTAAAAATTTGGTCGTTTACATAAACGGATATGCTCTACCTTGCTAAAATATTTTAGAAAATGCAGTGTTGCCTCTACTACTAAAAAGTAGTAGCAACTGTAAACTTTTAAATAGAACGCCATCTATTATTGCATATTAGGATTTTGCGGAGAATTCTAGACATATTTCATAAATAATGTGTTTTTGAAATATTGACAGTTGAAAATCGATCATATACCAGGTTTGACAGCCTGTAAAATCTAGACGGCTACAGATAAAGCAAAATGGTTTGCACTTTCCTATCTTGGTTTTTCATAAGCTATCGTTTGAAACTAACATAAGATTTAATCAGAGGTTAAATTTAACCGGAATTTCTTAACCTCTGGTTAAATATAAAGTTAGTGTCAAACGCAAAGCTTATGAAAAACCAAGATAGGAAAGTGTAAAACATTTTGCTCTATCTTTAGCCGGGTCAAACCTGGTAATTGGTCGATTTTCAACTGTCAATATTTCAAAAACAGTAGCAGATAGGTATAGCACATTATCTATGAAATATGTCTAGAATTCTCAGCAAAATCCAAGTATGCAATACTTAAACGTTTACAGTTGCTGCTACTTTTTAGTAGAAGCGGCAACACTGCATGGTCGACAATATTTTAGCAAGGTAGAGTATATTCGTTTATGTAAACGATCAAATTTTCAAAATGATCTGTTGAGTGGTTTTCTAGGAACGTCTAACCGTGAGACACCCTGTATATATTTTACTATTAATTTATTTTTCTTTTTATATAATGTGATTAGGTAATCTTAAATTATGTGTATGATATGATGGTGTATGCAACAAGGCAAACAATTTACCCTTATGTAGAGCCGCCCCTGATTCTGACAGGAGTATAGGGTGACGTAAGAGCCACGTTGCAAGATTCATTTAGAAATATCTGGTTTATTTAATAAAATTATTTTACCCAACGAACTTGGAATTGCTTTGGTCAGTTTTGTTCCCGGAGCGAGCCAAATGAAGTGGCTGAATGTTTGAAGAGGTTAGTTTCAGTTTGGCAACGTTGTAAAATGTCATTTATTAATGACATTTTTTAAATTTAATTTGTTCTGTACAGGATAACGAGACATTTTACCTTGAAGAAAATGATTGCGTACCAGGAAAAACTGTGTACATTAATAGCAGTAATTTTCTTATACGGGGGAAACGTTAAATGACTAATTTTGTGTATTGTCGTTCTTAAAATGCGTTTCAAACGCTTTTTCCTTATTGCCATTTTTATGAGACTATGCGTAAGTAAATCTATTTCTGCATCACTTGAACTCTAAATTATTCCATAAAGCACGAAATTAAACACTTGAGCTGTATCGATTGCGACTAGTATCGACATGCATCGATTCTTTAACATGCTCGGTAGCTGCTCATTATACTATTGAAATTAAAATAATACAAAATACAGCAAAGAAGAACAATCGGACTTACTGACACTGACGTCACGGCATGTCAAGAACACCGACATTGAGGAGCAGTTAGTACCGATATCAGCGAAGTATCGAATGACCACAATATCGATACCAAACTAATAGGGAAATATCATTCGCATTTGAGTGCACATGCACATTGCTGATCATATTCATGAATTTTGAACTATTTTTGATCAGTATAAGACATATTCATGGATCTAGACGAGATTTAGCTCAAGCATATTTAGGGAATAGAGTCGCTCACGTGGCCGAAACTGACAGATGTCACGTGTCAAAATTGATAGATGACGAAACCAAAAAATGGAGTAGGCGAGGTGGATGAAAAATGGCAAATATCAGATGACATAACCTAACATTAGAGTAGTCCACGTGGCTGAAAAATGGCAAGTGACAGATGTCATGTGTCGAAATTGATAGATCACGTGACCTAAAAATCGAAGAGCCCACGTGGATATTATCTGTTTATATCAAAATCAACAAACAAAGATCGCAAAACAAAGGGCTAAGATCTGTTTTTTCATTTAGTTTTAGGCTGCTTTTGGTTCAAAATATATTACGAAAAAATACTTCATTTTTGGAATAAACACCCCCCTTGAAATTCATACGTTTGGTTCGAGCTGCGGGACATTAAAAAATTTTAAATTCAAAGAATCTTGTAACCAAATAATCTTGTAAAATAAAACCTGCTCTTAACTACCAATTAATAATCTCGATCCTTTTTCAAAAAGTTATTATTGCCAATCTAACCTTCCTCGCAATGCGTATATCAGTACGAAACAATAATAATTGTAGACTGGCCAATGTTAAGCCAAATTAGCAAAATTAATTGACGGTTTATATTTAACCTTATTTTGACATGTAAAACCCGCTCTTAAGAGCAAGGTTTTATACATTTCGAACGTAAAAGTTACTGACTAATAATAATTAATAATTTTGTTTCAGGCGCCCTGACATTCGCACTCCTGGGACTTGGGGCGTTTATGTCTGCACTTGTCATACTTGTCGTGGACCCCTACAACATACTATACGAATGGGTAAGGCATTGGTTTTTTCAGCAATTCTATACGGCCTCCGCAATGCAACACGCAACTTTTTAATCAGCACTGGTACGCTTCAATAATATTTTTTTCCAGTAAAAATATAAAGATATTAATAATATGGCTTGTTTGCACGATGGCCCGGTGGCTTATTACCAGTACAGATCAGTTATTAGTTTAGTTGCAATATTTAAATTTTGGGAAAAATGGACAGACTGTATGTTTTCGTACCATCCACACAAAGAGAGAGGAAAGACTGTAATATTAAAATTATAGAGAGACAAACGCAGTTCTGTATTTTACTGTTTTTATTCTGTGGTGATAAGGTAATTTACAATATGAGCTAGTAATTTACAAGGGCGTATTGAAACGTATCGCCCCGAGTAAGTTTACACGCGGCTGCTAATCGGCTCTAAATTTTCATTGTTATGACTTCTTACCTTATTTAATAAGTTAATCAGTGCTATAAGTGTGTTTTTAAGTGATTATAAAAAGCTAATTAAAACAAATGAATTTTTTTTATAATTTTCAACTTTCTTTTTATTTACTTTTAACCACGAAATACACGGCAGAATTTCCTCGATTATAATTTTGACCACCCTATATATTGGAGGCATAGAGTGACATTAAAATCAGAAAAAGATAAAACACGAGTCCATATTTTAAAGGCGATAGGCAACTCACAATGCATATTCGCTAGTAATTTACGAGGGCGCATTGAATTGTACCTGTAAGGAAAAGATCGGTAGAGCTTGAAATAACCCTAGCAAGCTCCAGTTTTCTTTATTGTATAGATGGTCCACGACGTATCTTTTAGTGCTAAAAATCTTAATTTCAATGATTGGTTCAAGGTTTTTTACCTTCGGTTGAGCTTGTATTTTATATATCTTATATAAAATGGAAACCTGAAATTTCAACTTAAAATTCAAACAGTTTATATAAATGTCTCTTTTCTATCGATTGGCGAAAACAGGACAGAATGTTGAATGATTTTTGATTCGCTATTATCCGAAGGTCTGCGAATCTACTTTTAGTCTATAAGCGAAAAGAACCAACAAAGCTTGGATTAACCGTCTGTAATAATTTTATTAATTAATTAATCGTTTGTTTATATTTTTATTATTTATTTTATATTTTTAGAAAATCAAGTTTGGACCTGGCGGCGAGATATTCTCACTTTGGGAAAAACCGCCGGCCGATCTCTATTTGAAGGTGTATCTCTGGAACGTGACAAACAGCGAGGATTACATGAGCGGAAAGGACGACAAACTGAAATTCCAGGAAGTTGGACCGTACGTTTATCGGTAAGAATCGGAAAAATGGAAAATTACACAAAAACACCCACAATAACTTACTTTATACCTCAGAATACATTTAGTTCATTTCAGATGTCCCTCGTAGGGTTTTGTACTTACTTTACGTTGGCTGCAGATCGTTATGACGTCAAAAATGTGGGCGGTCCTATAATACAAGGCCACTTTATGACGTAAAAATGTGGGTGGGGCCCAATAATACAAGGCCAAAGCGCTGAAGCTTTCCTTATTTTTTTTAAATATTGTTATTAATTTGACTTAAATTGAATTTAGAAAATGATGGACTATTTCGAGGTAAAATTCGAATTTTATGCCCTAATTTTAAAACGTGTCCTGGTTATATTCGAAAAGATTTTTTTTTTTATTTAAATATCTCTCTTAGGGCTTCTGACATTATTGGCAATTGTTACATCAATACTGCGGCGTTGCCAAATTTCGTCGAATATTATTACTTTTTGCCAATTTAATTAGCTCCAGTTTGATTTAAAGACATTATTCTAAAATTTTAAGACATAACGCAATGCTGAAGTGCACTCCTGCACTATTTTGATTTAGGTTAGTTTTTGTTAGCTCTGGTTTAAAAATTTTCAGTTAATTTTGTACGAAATTAATATTTATTTCGATATTTTTTGGGAATATTAAATGTCCTCTCCAAAGCCTGGGAGCCGAACAGCGACGTTATCAGACTTTGTAGAATTTTCGTGGATTTGTTCTATTTGTTAATTGAAGTTAACTCGAAATTGTGAAATAAAATTTCAACCTTTTCTCGTGGGCACTACGGCAACAGTGCGAAAATCTGGATTTTAAGCCTCGATTTAAAAATTTATTTTAGGTATTATAGACGTCCCTCCAAAAAAAGTTTATTCCGCCCATTGTTCTGACGTCATTGGCACTATGTCAAAGAGAGCACTATCGACGTTGCCAAACTGTGTAGAATATTTAAAGTAAAGGTTTACTTATTTTTCTAACACGTTTGCCCTATATGAATGAACTCTCGTTATATTATATTGACTTGAGCTCAATTTTAAAAAATTGCAGTTTCATTTAATAAGAAAATCGAGATTTAAAGTGTCAATTTAAAAAAAAATTGTTACTTTAAACGTCCCTCCTAGAACTCTATGCGTTCTAAAATCACAAACGCTTAGTCCGCCCATTGCTATGACGTCATGGGCACTCCGCCAAAGAGAGTACCGGCGAAGTTGCCAAACTTTGCAGAATACTTATAGATTTGCATGTTTTTCTAACATGTTTGACATATTGACTTGAGCTAAATTTTGAAAAATGGCAGTTTCATTTAATACGAAAATCGATATTTAAAGTCTCAATTTTAAAATAGATTTTACTTTAAACGTCCGTCCTAGAACTCTAAGCGTTCTAAAATCATAAACGCTTAGTCCGCCTTTTGTTATGACGTCATGAGCACTACGCCGAAAAGAGTTTCGGCGACGTTGCCAAACTTTGTAGAATATTGATAGATTTGCATGCTTTTCTAACACGTTTGCCCTATGTGAATGAACTATCGTTATATTATATTGACTTGAGCTCAATTTTGAAAAATGGCAGTTTCATTTAATGCGAAAATCGAGATTTAAAATCTCAATTTTAAAATTGATTTTACTTTAAACGTCCCTCCTAGATCTCTATGCGTTCTAAAATCACACACGCTTAGTCCGCCCATTGTTATGACGTCATGAGCACTACGCCGAAAAGAGTTTCGGCGACGTTGCCATACTTTGTAGAATATATATAGATTTACATGTTCTTCTAACACGTTTGCCCTATGTGAATGAACTATCGTTATACTATATTGACTTGAGCTCAATTTTGAAAAATGGCAGTTTTATTTAATGCGAAAATCGAGATTTAAAGTCTCAATTTTAAAATTGATTTTACTGAACTCTATGCGTTCCTTAGACTATATTTCAACTATATACTCTAAGATGCGTTCTAAAATCACAAACGCTTAGTTCGCCCATTGTTATGACGTCATGGACACTACACCAAAGAGAGTTCTGGCGGCGTTGCCAAACTTTGTAGACTATTTATAGATTTGCCTATTTTCTAACATTTTAGCCCATATGAGTTTTCATTAGATTTTATTAATTTGACCTAAATTAAAATTTAATGTAAAACCTGTTTTTAAGTCTCTATTTTAAAATTTCTTTTACTTAAGACGTCCCTCCAAGAGCCCTGTTTGTTCTAAAATCACAAACGCTTAGTTCGCCCATTGTTATGACGTCATGACAGCTCCGGTAACGTTGCCAAAGTTAGCAAAATATTTATATATTTTCTTATTTTCCTAACATTTTTGGCCTATGTGAGCTTTTGTTAAATTTTATCAATTTGAGCTGAATAGAAAAATGGCAGCTTTATTTAATGTACAAATCTGGATATATTTTGCTAAAGACGTCCCTCCTAAGGGCCTGTACGTTCTAAAATTACTATTGTTTTGACGGCCCATTGCTATGCCGTCGAACGCGACAATAGCACAATGGCTGCGGCGTTGTCAGACTTTGTCGAATATCCTTTGGTTTAATGTTTGCTCCTTTGTATTAGCTTTGGTCAGCTCTGGTTTAATCTTGCATCTCTCAGATGATTTCCCAGAAAAAATGGTACTTAGCCTTATTTTGACATAACATACCACCAACTTTCTCTATTATTCGTATCATTATATAGAACCGAAAGAGTTCGTATTAATTAATAGGTCGAAACGAGCCGACCGAACCCGTAACGTAGTCGTAATTACTCAACAAAAATTTACTGATCGATTACCTCGTAAATAAAGTTAAACTTGAACTTAATTTTTTTTCACGGTCGCGGCACGAACGAGCTCTTTCATAAGTTGAACAACCTTATTACGTATTTCGGTGGTATATGTGATTTCCTGGTTCCAATTAGGTGGGTTTTTTTGAGCGTATATGCAATGCAAAATTGGGTCAGTGGGGCTCAGATTGGTTTATAGGTCTGTCTAAGAAATGGTTTATTGTGTTGGGGGATTTAGAAAATAATTTATACCTATTGGATGCACTTTCTTTGTGACTTTTCAACACACTTTTGCTTTCAAAACTTCCAAAAAAAATGCGATGGGATTTGAAAGTTCGGCTATAAAAACCGTATTTTTGACGTAAAGTTTCAACGTGTAATAATTCATTTTAGTTTAAACGTCTCTCTTAGTGGTGGGCGGGGCAATAGATAATCGAAAGGGCTACAGCGGCGTTATCAAACTTAGTCGATCGGTGTTGAGTTGGCTTCTTGTTAACATTTTTGATTTGCAAGAGTTTTGGTAAGCTCTTGGCTTATTTGCCTTAATTTTTTTAAATTTTGATGGGAAAGGACCCTATTTAAAATTTAATTATTTGAGTTTTTGCTGGCCTGTACTCAGATTTTGTATATTTAAATTTATATTTTGAGGTACCTATAGAGAGATTTTTCAAAAAATATGGTTAAAACATCGAAAATGTAGTTGGGGCCAATACTTAGGTTTGTTTTTTTACAAAACTTTTTAGTCTATCTCGAACTACTCGAACACGAGTTTGAGGCGGTGTTGTCAAGCTTTGTCGGATATATTTAGATTTGCTGTTATAATAATGTATACTCTTTAACAGTCTTTGCTTATATAAACCTGTTTTAATCGACAATAAGGTATTTTCTTCTCAGATTTTAAACTTTTTATACTTGTTTAATTATACATTTTGCAAGTTATGGGTAATAATATACCCTGCAGGAACCTAAAATTACACAAAACTAATCGATAATGCACATTTCTATCAACATTTTCTTGAAGCATAACCCCAATTCTAGCTCTACAATTTATCAATTTGATTACATATGTTAGCCCGTCGATATTGCGAATATAATTATCTCTTAGAACGCGCTTTCTACGAAATAATAATCGATAATTTTAGCCGCCGTTCAGATTTCATCCGACAAACTTACCCACCTTGAGCCGTTTTCGGTTTTTTCCTATGGCAAAATTCGGGCCTCGATAACGTCACTAAATATTTGAAATTCAATATTAATTGTTTTAATTTGACGTCAAGAACCAATTCCACTCGTGTTATTGGTTATCCGTGTTGGATCGTTTAAAATTACTATCGTCTTCTCTTTTTTTTAGGGAGTTATTGGAGCACAAAAATGTCACCTTTAACGATAACGGGACCCTGTCGTCGATACCCCACCATCCGCTCGTATGGGAACCGGACCTCTCGGAGGGAAGGAGAGAGGACGACATGCTGATCCTACCAAATATCGCTTTATTGGTAAGTCGTAAAGTTATATAGATCGATAATTCATTATATGTAAATGAATATCTTCTCAAGCCTAAACGACAACAATTTTTAATTAAGATTCTTTCATTTGACGGAAATATACACGCCTTAAAGCTTAAACTGGAATATCGAAGTTTCATTCACATTAATTTATACTTACATTTAATACGTCAGTATGATTATGTCGTAATAATTTCCAATTAAGCGCTACTTTTTAGACATTTTGGCAACGATGTCAATAACCTTTAAACTAAAAAATGCATATAACCTTCGAGAATTGGCAATTATTTTTTTGCATTTTGGCAACGACCTTAAACATATTATTATCTTTAAATTTTTAAAATAATTTTAAAAATTTCCAATTGACATTAATTTTATGTAACAATGTCTAATTAAGCACTACTTTTTAAACATCGTGGCAACTATGTCAATTCGTTTCGCTTATAACCCTTGAACTGAAAAATATAACTTTCGAATATTGGCAAGTATTTTTTAACATTTTGGCAACCATGCAAAAAATTTCTAAATTTTCAAAAATATTTTTTAAAATTTCTTATTCACATTACTTGCATACATTTAATAAGTAAGTATGATTATATCGTAATAATTTCTGATTAACCACTACTTTCTAAACATTTTGGCAACT
>MU184423.1:0-40029 GCA_016904865.1 Pissodes strobi | reverse complement strand
AAAAAAAAATCGATAATCGATATGGTATTTTTTTATTTCTCTGCAGACCCTCAAACATTAATTTTTTACAAATTAACTAAATAAGATAGAGCACTGCGGTATTCACTGTTGGAGAAAGAAGGAATGACTCTATAAATTGTGGAATATTTAAGCCGCTCCAACATGCTTTGAGCATTTGAGAGGCTCTCAAATTCTAGATAAAAACTGTAAATAAACTGTAATCAATTTTATAAATGAAAACATATTTCGAAAACTAATCATTTCCCGAGGAAACAATGATCATTTATGGATTCAGCGAGTCCGAAAGAACAGGTATAGTTGCAGAAAATGTAATTGTCCTCAAAAAAAAATCAAAAATCGATACTTATGTCGATATGATATTTTTTTACCTTCCCTCAAAAGATCGAAAAAATTACTAATTACTAACCAAGTCGATGGCGTAGATGAAGGAAATATTATTAGTTTTTTTCTAGTCGGCCTGAATTTTCAGTTATTCACCAAAAAATCACGAAAAAAACGTTCATTCTCCTTCAACAGAAACAATAATAATTTTAAAAACCTTTTTTTACCACCCCTGTATGTCGAAAATTAAGCGTTATACGTTTATAAGATTTGAGTTCATGGTATATTGCTTGGGTGATGATCTTAGGCATTGAAATTACCAGGTTCGAACCCTGAGCAGTGCGTAACTTTGTTGACAGCTTAGGGAGCATTAGGGAGCTTATCTTCACCAAACACTTGCCTTTCAGAATTTATAAAATTATAATATATGTACATTACTACACGCTGACCTGCCTCAATAGAGCCATTTCAAACGTCACACAATCCATTCGGCATGCACCAATGACCATTAGGCGCGTTACTTCCTATGCATTTCAATCGATTTTATTTTGTAACGGTCTCATAACTACACACATTTATAGGCATGGTTTCGTCTTTGATTTATCTTGGTTAAGGCCGTTTCGTTGCACAGTTGCATTTTATGCGAGAAATTATTACGGAAAAAACGACCCGAAAAAAAAATTATTCGCGTTCTTACCAATAACTTGGTTACGAGGGTAAAACGAAAAATTCACCGTTCCAGGAAGGCCGATTTCGAATGAACTCCACAAACCAAGGATAGGGTATTAAGTATTTTTTAACAGTTTTTTTTTGGGTTTAAACCCGTGAACAAATGCAGTAAAACAA
Source organism: Pissodes strobi (assembly GCA_016904865.1). Classification (NCBI taxonomy): domain Eukaryota; kingdom Metazoa; phylum Arthropoda; class Insecta; order Coleoptera; family Curculionidae; genus Pissodes; species Pissodes strobi. The sequence goes on along the minus strand of MU184423.1, from coordinate 38,841 downwards.
AAAACAACGAAACAATAAATCACCTTGTCAAAAATAGGTTTAAACAAAACAAAATTATTAAGAACATCTAAGAATATGGGTCCTAAGTATATTTTGATCGCGAGGTTAAACCCAGAAAAAACATTGAAAATAGATTTGAATTAGGTCCTAAAACCCGTTTAGGTTTATTTGCCATCGTCTGTGCAAAATCTAGGTTCAAACCCAAGATACTACGAATATTTTTTTTTTAGCTTCAAAATCATATTTTGCCGGATTTTTCGTTCAATAAATCGTGCCAGTTCGGGCGGGCTCTGTATATGGAGTCAAGAAAAAGTACATAGTGTAAAAATGTATTTATTTATTTTATTTATTTATTTATTTGAATAAATAGGCAAAAGTGTTTTATAAAATTCGCACCAATAAATCCAGAATATAATTTTATATGTTAATGTTGCGTATAAGAGCGATTACGTAACTACTGTTACTATACTTCATATCCAATCAAAATTCTTGCGGTAAATTGCAGATAGTTGCCCCCAAATTAAGTAAAATATGCGCCGATACATTATGTATGTTTATAGTAAATCTAGATTAATAATAGCACATATTATATTAGGTATTAGATAAGTAATAAAAGGATTTATAATGTGAACGTTATACAGCTCGAATTTTAAAACATTGGCTGCCATTTCGTTGTATCTACAATGAGGGAATATTTCAGAATCAAAATGGCGCCTATTAGCCACTTTGAATTCTGATAAAACGAAAACGAGAATTTTGCAGTTCTTTTTAATTCAGGGAAATTGAATATAGGCATTCGGTTTTAGAGAGAGGTGGAAAAAGCATTAAAAATTCCCTAACCACTGAACCCATAACGCCACCATTTTGTTCTGGTGTAATATTTTAGAATCAGAAAGTATTTAACAAGACCTTTAAAATGAGGTATCGCAATCAAAATGGCGCAAAAATATATATCGGGGGTTTTGCAGTTCTATTTAATTTGGGAGGCTTCACAATAGACATTCGGGGATAGTAAGAAGGAAAAATAACATTAAAAGTCCCCTAACCAATAAACAATTAAAATAAAATAAAAAGAAAACGATACCATTTTGTTTTGAGTTCGTAGAATTGTGCAATAGTCGCCATTTTGAATTTTTACAAAAATAATATCAGGGGTTTTGCAGTTCTTTTTAATTTGGGAGGCTTCAAAATAGACTTTGGGTGATAGTTGAAAGAAAGAATAACATTAATGGTCCCCTAACCAGTAAGTAATTAAAATGAAATTAAACAAAAAGTCTGCATTTTTAGAATAAGAAAGTACTCGACGAGACATTTAAAATAAGGTGTCGCAAGATACTTTCTTAAAATAGAATCAAAATGGCGCCCTGCCGCCATTTTGAATTTGTATCTTGTAAAAAATGGGCTTTAACATAAATATAATTTTTGAAAAGGAGCTAGATTTGGCCTTTTTTTTAAATATATATCCAGTTTTGTCAAAGTTATGATTAATAAACCCTGAATGGCCAAAAACCGAACAGGGTTTATTTATAGGAAAAAAAATATATGTAAGAAGGCAAGACAGATCCAGATCATAGGCTATGAGCCCTAGGTTTTTCATGTTGGGTAAACCCTAGTTTTTCAAGGATTGTGGTGCCAAATAAACCTGGATGGCGAAAACCTCACAAAAAAAATCATGAAGACTAATTTCGGCTCAACACACCATAGGGTGATAATGTATGGAAAAAATTGGAAACTGAATAGAAAATTTCTCACCTTTTTAGCATAAGCATCTTTATTTCTACATTAAACAGTTTCTCAACAACTTCTCCTACATCTAATCATGCCTAATGTATGTATACAATACTATCTACTGTTGTTGTGCTAGGCGTTGTTAGCTCAACGCCGTTGCCAACAATAAGGCACCCTTAGGGGGCTGTTCTTAACCTAATTATTTATAGGGTATGTGGTGCTGCATTGATTGTGACCTTTACTTGGGAAGAAACCCTTCAAAGGCGTTGCCTTCTTTGTTATTTGCTTAGAGCTCAGAAAAAATACTTAGCGAAGGTTACCTGAAGGGGTAAATGTTATTGCCAGGGTAGGTATGCATGGAAAACATCGAAAAAACCTGCTTGAACTGCCCATTATGAGCAGGCGATCATAAGAATAAAAGGACAATCACACTGTACAACATGAATGAATATATACAAGAGTATATACAAGAGTGGCTTTATGCCATGTATAGACATAGGGCTGTTCCAGTGTAGTTGAAATTGCATTAGATTAGATTGGTCGAGCCTCACGGGTCCGGCTACGGAGTCATGGATGCTTCGGTGGCTTGAGTTCAGATTATATGCATGGGCACCGCTTGTGCGTATTTATACGCGCAGCGAGTCCCTTGGCAAGCCCCGCCCCCGTGTCCGAACACGGTGAGCGGGCCAACCAAGAAGCAGCTCGCGCATACTACCTTGTTGGTAGGTGCGTTTCTGCTCTCCTGATAGATAGAATTTTAAAGACATTTTAGAAAGTTGATTTTTGAAAACTAGGAGTAATGTGGTTAGAAAGATGGGATGAAAAGTGACGTTATTGAGAGTTGTGAGTTAAGGCGGCCTTAATTGCTTGTAAAATAGTGAGATATCTCTATATATGGTGCCGTGCGGGGTGCGATGTTCGGGGGTATATCTGAGATTGGCCAAATTGGCCGTAAGTGGCGAGCCCTTTATTTGTTGTTCGTAGAACCTGCATGCTATATTGTCAATATATTCATTGACATATTCAATGTTTGCCATAGCATGCAGGTCCGTGATCCTCACTCTATCCCGGAGGGATAGGGGGAAGGCTGCCCGTAAATAATTATTCTGAATAACCTGGAGTCTTTGTTTGTGGCATTTTGCCGCCGAACACCACACCGGGGCATCATATAGTAATGCTGGCCTTATGAGCGATCGATAGAGGGTGAGCTTACTGGCAGGGCTCAGGTAGGATTTGCCCGCTACCAGCAAGCTCAACCCCTTTTTGATAGCTACGTTTTTATTTACTGTGGATTGAATATGTTTCCCGAAGTTTAATTTGGTGTCGAGAGTAATGCCCAGGTATTTAACCTGGGTTTTCGGCGTTATGACAGTATTCCCTACTACGAGGGGTGTGATGTCGATATCCCGTCTTTTGCGGGTGATTAGAATAAGCTCCGTTTTTGCAGCGTTAAGTGTGACTTTCCATCTCTCGTAGTAGGGAATGAGTGCATTTAGATGCGCTGTCAGGTTAGATTTAGCCACCTCTGCTTGAGGGTTGCGGGAATAAATTGCCGTATCGTCGCCAAATAAGGCTAGTCGGGTGCTAGGATGAGACGGGAGATCTGCTATAAAAAGATTGAAGAGTAGCGGCGATAAGACTGTACCTTGTGGCACTCCGGCTAGCAGTCGCCTGTTAGTCGAGGAGCTACAGCCAATCCGGGTGGTGAAAGTGCGCCCGGCAAGGTATGACTCGATGAGCGCTATCCAGTACAGTGGGAAGCTGTACTTTGCTAAAAGCTTGTACAGCAACCCATCGTGCCACACCCTGTCGAATGCTTTCTCTATGTCCAATAACAAGAGCGCTGTAGATTGCCTGCTGTTAAACCCTTTATATATATCGGTGGCCAACTTCGCCGTCAGCATGACAGTGCCATGCTGACCGCGAAAGCCAAATTGTTCCCGGGGTAAGATATCCTGCTCTTCGACTATCCTGCTTATCCTCGGCAAGATTAGCCTCTCAGCCACCTTCCCGAGGGTACTTAGCAGGGATATGGGCCGATAAGATGCCGGCAGTTTGAGATCTTTTCCCTGTTTAGGAAAATGAATTATGGCCGCTACCTTCCAGGATTTAGGGAAGTGTTGTAGCCGGATTACCGCATTGACAATATGCATGAATTGAATAAGTGTTTTATTAGGTAAGTTTTTCAGGATTATGTTCGGAATGTTGTCCGGGCCGGGAGCTTTGTTTCTCGGAAGACGACAAAGGACTTTGCGTATTTCCGCTGGGGTTACTCAGTTTATCAAGCACTGACGGAGGGATAGGATATTTATGTTGTTTAAAAGCATTTACAGTGTTGCTGTAAAGCTGTTGCTCGGGCAGGGTGTTAGGCGCCTCGCTGAAGACGCCCTCCAAGTAATCCGCGAAGGCTTCCGCTTTTCCTTGATCACCTATAATATCTAGGCCTCTGTGCCTGATAACTGGAATTTGCGTATAGCCTCCGCGGACTCGCTTGGCGAACTTCCACAGCGAGCCATCTTCCCTGTTTACGCGATTTATGTATGCGAGCCACGCATGGTTCCTGTGCTCGCGTATCTGTACCCTGATCTCCTCGGTCAGTGCATTGATTTGAGCGGATCCCTCTCTTGTCCGGTTTCTCTGCCATCTTCGTCGAAAGCGATTTCGAAAGGTGATAAGTTCAAGGATATGGTCTGGGAGGGATCCGGTCCTAGGGCGCAGAGTGACTCTAGGACACATGGCATCGCGGATGCGCTGGATATTTAATGTGAGTTTATCTACCTCGCTTTCTAGAGCCTGGACGGTCACTATTTGCTCAGGGACGACAGTTAACTCACTCAGCCTTGCTCGGAACACTCTCCAATCAATATTCCTGCACGAAACGGCGGTGTTGTTCTCCACAGGGACCCTGCAGTACAGTCCAATACTGATTGGCAAATGGTCCGAGTTTAGAGCGTTAAGTTCCTGAAGCTGTGTAGTTCTTATCGTTCCCCGAGTTATAGCTATGTCCAGGAACGAGGGGGACTACGAAGAAAAGTAGGATTTGGCGTTCGGTGATAGGACATTTCCAGGTTGTTTTCGATTATCCTCTTAAATAATCTACCCCTGGTGTTAGTTACGCCGCCCCATTCGGCGTGCGTGGCATTCAAGTCCCCTATCAACAGGGATACTCTGTTCTGCGGTAATAAAGCAAAGAGGTCGTTTGCAGTGAGGCGGAGACCCGGGGGCGCATACCCGCCACAAATACGTAGGCCGCTCTCCGTCTCGATACAGACGTGTTCTATTACGGTCCGCAAATATTGAATTCTTTTATAGCGGAGCGACCTATGTATGAGACAGGCCACGCCTCCCCCGTTTCGATCGGGCCTATCAAAACGCTGGATATTATAGTTCCTAATCTTTAGTGTAAAGTTAGGAACTAATTTCGTTTCGATGAGAAAGACAACCTGAAAATTGGATGTATGCATAAAGTTACGAAACTCGCCCAATTTTGACCTAATTCCGTTGCAATTCCAAGATGCGACAAATAACATTTACAATTATATATTAAAGCGAGCATATTCATAGGAGAAAAAGCGGATAGAAGCCTGTAGAATCTCCGCCTTGTCGCCCTGACATGCTTCGAGCATGTTAGAGTAGCATTCGAGAGCCTGAAAAAGCTGCTCTAGATTTACTAAATTATTGATTTTCGCTACTACATTATTCAAATTGCTCATCATTGATGAGATATTTACATTATTGTTAGACATATTTACATTTTTATTTACACGGGCAGCACCACTAACCTGTTGTACATCAGCGTGTTGCATACATTGCAGCTTGTTCTGCTGCTCTCGGGGTCTAAGAAGGGGTGGAAATTGGCGGTTGAATTGCTCGTCTCGTTGCCCATTGCTTAGGGCTTGGTCCCGTGGACCGTCAGCAGCTCTTGCAGTGTCCTGGCTTCTCCAGGCTGGGTTCGCCGGAGGGGGTGCAGGATGGTATACTTGTTTCGGTTTAGTAGTCGTTGCTTGTATAATGTTTAGTTTATAAACATATACCGGGCCAAGTGTCGTCTATCGCACGGTGTGGGCCCCCACAGTTCACACACTTGAGGAAATCTTGATCACATTGCGTGATTTCGTGCGCTCCAGCGCATTTGCTGCAAGCCACACGGCGGCTGCAGTATGTCTTGGCATGGCCAAACTGCTGGCAATTTTTGCACTGGAGGACAGGTTTCCCTGACCGCCTGGCCTCCCAGTGCACACGTACGCACATCAGTGTTTTTATATCTTGATTAAGTTTCTTGACAGTAAAATTAGTGCCAAGAATAACTAAGTACATCGGTACTTTGGTCTTCCGCATCTCGTATACGTTTTTCGGTTTAATGTTGTCTCGTTTTAGCGCATGCAGATCATTGGCAAGGCTACAATATACGATAACTGAATTTTTTGTGTATTTCAGTTCGTATTGCTTAATATGTAGTGCTTTTAGGTCGTCACGCAGTTGTCTATGATCAGACGGTCTACCCTTAATGACGACTGGGGGTAGGGGTTGTTGTTTTGGCTTGGGGGCTGATTTCCCCTGCTTGGTCGGGTTAGATTTGTTACGTTTTGAATTAGACGCCGAGGTGGACGCAACACTTACGGTGTCCTCGTCCTCGGTGTTGATGTCCTGGAGGGGTTGGTATGTGTTATTTGTGGGCACAGGGGGTTGGCCCATGTCAAGGGTAACGACCTTAAAGTTCCGTTTAAACGGGATTTGTTTAAACGGCGTCTTGAAGTTTTCCGTTTCTTTCGACTGTACCAGGGGAACAGAAATGGGCTGAGGCGGAGGAGGAGCCATCGGGTTTGGTTCGGTTGCGGTGTTTTCGGCTACGATTTCTTTGGATAACAAAGAAATTTCAGAACTTTTTTGCGGTTGTTTGTTATCCGTTAAGGTGACCTTAGGCTTTTTAAAGGTTTCACTATTTTGTATATTAGAAGGACTAGCCTTCTTTTTCCCGGTATCAATTTTGGACTTTACCTGGCGTTTTATTCCATACGGATGGAATTCGCGTTGATGTTGGCGAGCTCGGGTTAACAGAGCGTTGGCTTCGTAGTAACTTAATTCATTAAAATCGCGAAACTTTTCACTATTCATTCGACATTGTACGCAGACCTCTGCGTAGTTTTGGGATCTGTTTCTCAGTTTACGGGCCGTGTCGTCTGATATTTTCGAGGAGGTCGACTCCATCGAGATATTCGATATCGTGTCCTCATCGTCAGAGTTGTCGCCCATAAGGGCAGTTCCCAGGGTTTCGTCCCCGGAGACTAAGAAATAAGTAGCACCTGTAATATGCTAGTGCTATTTTATTTTTAATATCAAAATAAAACCTAAGTATGAATATTATTCACAATGGGCCGGAAAAAAACAAATTCCGATTAACTGATAAGTCACCGTGAGAGAACCGATAAACCGCTACGATGTACACCTGTAGGTGTTTCGAACCGAACTCTATTTCTCACCTAGCGCTCCCAAGAAGAAGACAGGAAAATGTGTTGCTTCTAAATAAAGATTTTAAATTATTTTTAGGGGTCACCCAAGTACAACAAATGTCCATAGACTGCAAAATCAATGCTGAAAAATGTGTTGAATGTTGTTGCGTTTTTATACAATGTTTTAATCTATATGTTTCTGCTATTTACAGGCCTCCTGCAGGGTGCTTTGACACTTTTTTAACCAAACTTGATGAATTTTTAAACAGATTTGATAAACAAACTCATGTTGTGCTGGCTGGGAATTTCAATGTGCATTTTGGTACTCCTCAAAGAGAAGCAGTCCTGCTCTGTGACCTATTGGAGGACCATGGTTTTGAACGCAAAATTACGGAAACTACATTTTTATTAGTTTTACTCCAGGTGTCTTAGATGCTCAGTCGATTGAATTTGAACTGTCAGACCACAGATCTTAATTATTAACATTTGAATTAAACTTAAATCAGAATTTTGTACAACATGAACTTAGGCAGTTCAGACCTCTCACTCAAACCGGCATGTTTAATTTCTATAATCAAATTGACAACTTTGTTGATGATGATACCGTAGATGTAACAATAAAATTTGAAAGTTCATAAGAATACTTGAGAAATCTTACTTGAATTGTTTTCCATTAAAGTCCTATAAAGTTCAGACAAATGAGCCTGGTCATGGTTCGTGGTTTGATAATAATCTGAGGTATATACGTGATCAACTTAGGTTGCTTGGTGAGGTCTGTAGGCAATATAATCGTCCTGCTGACATTCTGGAGTATAAATCATTAAAAAAAAATAATGCGATTAAAACAGCTAAAATAGCCCATAATGATAGCATAATTGTGTCAGCTAAAAATCCAACAAAAGCAAAGTGGAAAATCATAAATAAATCGAGAAACTTAGACACTCACGAAGAAATTAGTTCACTTCTCTCACCTTCAGATTTCAATAACCATTTTTGCAACATTGCACAGAATCTTACAAGCAAAATAGATCCAAGTGAACATAGTCATCTACAAAATCTTGAACACGTAGCTCCACCACTCAATGTTTTTAACTTTTCCCCTGTGTCTTTAAATTAAGTTAGAGACATCATAAATAACATTAAAAATAAAACTAGCTATGATATGTTTGGTCTGAGAATTGAATTAATTAAATCTGTCAAAAACTTAATAATCAGTCCTGACATACTAAAGAAGGCTCTTGTTGTGCCTGTCTATAAAAAAGGTGACAAAAATGAAGCCAAAAATTACAGTCCCATCTCTTTGTTGCCAGTATTATCTAAAATTGTTGAAAACTGCATGGCATTGAAGTTGGTGAAGTTCTTTAGGGGGAACAGACGCTTTACGGAAAGTCAGTTTGGTTCTCGAACGGGCAGGAATACTACACTGGGTATATTAAACCTTATTGCCGATATTCTCAGATATAATGCTGTTCTTTTCTGCGACTTGAGTAAGGCATTTGACTGTGTCTCCCATGAATTTTCGCTGAGCAAGCTTCTTCTTCTTGCCGCGCGTCTCCTATCGGAGGTTCGCTATCATCACAGCCATCCGGATCTTATTGACTGCCGCTCGAAATAGTTGATTGTTGCTGCAGCCAAATCAGTCCCTTAGATTTTTAAGCCAGGAAACACGGCGCCTTCCAATACTCCTCTTTCCGTTGATCTTGCCCTGGATTATCAACTGCAAAAGTGTGTATTTGTGGCCTCTCATCACGTGCCCAAGATATTGGAGTTTTCTCTTTTTTATGGAGTTAATGATTTGCTAGGACCTCGATGTTCGTGATTTTTTCCGTCCAGGCAATCCGCTACATTCTGCGATAGCACCACATTTCGAATGCTTCGAGTTTGTCCATACAGGAGTGTAGAGAATACGTAACAACGCAGCATCCTCATTCTGAGTTTTATATTTATGTCCCGACTTGTGAATAATTTTTTCATTTTAATGAATGTCGCTCTGGCCATCTCTATCCTTGTTCGTATCTCCCCTGTTATATCTCCTGTTTGTTCAATCCATGTTCCTAGATACCTATATCTCTGTACCTCTTCTATGACTGTACCTGCTACCGTCAAGTTTGTTTGATTTTGTATCTGCGGGGATTTCGTGACTATCATCAGTTTAGTTTTATTAAGGTTTAACTTCAAGCCCTATTCAGCACACCGGTCGTCTAGTTTTTCCATCAAATGTTGCATGTCTTCCATCTTACTCGTTAATAAAACAGTGTCATCGGCGTACCTTATATTGTTGATGTCTTCCCCATTTATACTCACGCCCGCTGTTTCTTCATCTAAGACTTCGACTGCAAATATTGAAAAGGAGTGACGACAAAATACATCCTTGTCTTACACCGCGACTGATCCCCATTTCCTCTGTAAGATGATTCTCGATCCTTGCGTTAGCCTTCTGGCCCCAGTAAAGGTTACTAATTATTGTTATGTCTTCTGAGTCAGTGCCCTTGCTAATAAGTAAATGAAGAAGTTTATCATGTTTAACCTTATCAAAAGCCTTTTCGAAATCTATGAAGCATGCAAAGACTTCATGATTCACATCTAGACATCGCTGGAAGAGCACGTTAATCCCGAAGAATGCTTCTCTTGTTCTTCAAGTTTTCTATATATCCTTTTGTGTATGATCTTCAGGAACAATTTTAGGATGTGGCTCATAATCTGAACACTCTCTGGGCTCATAATCTGAACACTCTCTTGGGTTAGCTTTTTTAGGAATGAGTACAAATGTGGAAGTCAACCACTGTGATGGGATTTCCCCTCTTTCGTAGATTAGATTGAAGAGGTCCAAGAGAATATTAACTGCGTCGTCATCAAAGAGCTTGATCAACTCTATGGGGATCCGGTCAGGGCCAGGACTTTTCCCTGTTTTCATAGTGTTTAGGGCATATTCTATTTCTGACCTCAATATCTTTAAATGTACGTCCTTCTTTTCTACAGTTGGTCTGGGAGGTCTTTCATCTTGAAACAGTTCTGAAAGGTATTCTTTCCATCTACGCAGTTTTTCTTTCATATCGGTCATAATGTTCCCAATTTATCTCTTATTACGCTGTTACATGCTTTATTTTTGCAACATCCAGCCAGTTCATTCATCTTTTTATGCATATGGAAACAGTCATACTTCTTTTCGAGTAATTCTATTTCCTCACTGGAAGGCCAAGTCAGGTATTCTTCTTTAGCTTCTTTGATCTTCTTTTGTATCTTCCTGTGTAGTGCTCTGTATTCACTTTCATTTCCCTTGTTCTTCCTCCTGTCTTCCATAAGGTCCAGAATCTCTGAAGTTATCCACGGATTCCTTTCCTGGGGTCTTTTGTTCACTAGGTCGCTATTGCGTTTAAACTTTTCTGCATATCTTCCCACTTTGTCTTCGGGTTGTCTATTAAGTTTCTCATAGTTTCGTTTACCTCATCCTTCACAATGTTGCAGATTTCTGTATCTCTAAGAAGTTTTGCATCTATATAATTGTTTTGACATTTTGGTGTCTTTTTCATCTTCACCCGCAATTTAATTACTACAGGGTTGTGATCTCAATTAATATCAGCCCCTGGATAGGTTTTTGTCACCTTAACTGAGTTCCTATATCGATTATTGATGAGAATATAGTCGATTTGGTTTCTGACTAAGTTTTGTGGATTATCAGCGGGAGATTTCCAAGTATACAGTCTGCGCTCTGGAAGTTTGAAAAAGGTGCTTGTTATCATTAGGTCCTTTTCCTGACAGAACTGCATTAGTCGATCACCTCCCTCATTCCTCGTACCCAGTCCAAAACCTCCCGTATGAGCCTCTACTTTATCTTTGCCTACATTGGCGTTGAAGTCCCCCATTATTATCGTGATATCAATATTTTTAGTGCTTGCAATTATTTTTTCTACTTCTGCGTAAAAATCTTCTACTACATCTACTCCCTTCTCTGCAGTCGGTGCATATACTTGTATGATGTTCAAGTTTCCTGTATATGTTTTTAGCTGAAGCATCATGGTGTAAAGCTCAGAACTGATGCATTGGTGATCTTATCTACAATGCCTCCAAGCTGATGTTTTGGGTCACTACTTCCCGAATAATAGAAACCCCCGTTCTCTGTTTTACAGCTGTCACTGCCTGGCCATCTGACGTCGCTTATTCCTAATAATATGTTCATGTTGAGTCTTGTCATTTCTCTTGCTGCATTGTCTAGTTTTCCTGCTGCAAAAATACTTCTTACATTCCACGTTCCGATCTTCATATTACTGATTTTTGATTTCATGACCTGGTTCTCCACTGCTCCCTCCGGAGGTCCGATTGGGGAGCTTTTAACTCCGGAAAATTTGGTTTTGAACACATTTCTGCTTGCTGTGATGATTGTACAAAGGATACCATTACGGTCTTTAATGCAGTGGTTTCCCCTTGCCTTCTGCATCCACATGCCGTTGATCTCTTGAGAGATTCTTCCGTCTTTAGGGTTGGTTTCTCAACCCTAGGGCAAGTGAGTGCCCTACTCTTGCTGACTCCTCCACCCGAAGCTGTTGGTCAGCAAGAAGGAACTGCTTATCCCGGCAGATATTCGGTTCCTTTTATTTGAGCAAGCTAGCCCACTATAATTTTAGCACAGATAGTGTTAAACTTGTCAATTCCTATCTAACTAATAGATCCCAGGCTGTGAGAGTGGGTGGGGAGGAAAGAGTTGTGAACATAGGTGTGCCTCAAAGATCTGTCGTAGAGCCGATTCTATTCCTAATTTATGTAAATGATCTTCCTCTAGAAAAATACACCCCTTTTTGCGGATGACACCACCATCTCCCCGTCAGTGAAGTGAAGTGAAGGACTGGTTTAACACAAATAAGCTCCTCATGAAAGAAGACAAAACAGAAAAATTGGTTTTCTCCCTCAGATATTCTAGAAACGTTAATGAGAATAGGGAGAGTGTTCGGTTCCTTGGAGTGTACATTGACCCTACTCTGAGATGGGATGTCCAAATTAATCAGGTTTCATCAAAGCTTAGCAGGGCTCTTTTTGTCCTCCGTAACCTTTCCTTAAATGCCTCGGAAGATGTTATGAAAATATCGTACCATGCTATATTTCATTCTGTAATGACATATGGTGTTTTGGTTTCGGGTCACTCCCCACTTGTGGACAGAATTTTTGGGTTACAGAGAAGGGCTATCCGAATCATGGCAGGTCTGGGTTTCAGGGAGGATTGCAGACAAGCATTTAAATATTTTAATATACTTACCTTACCATATCACTACATACTAGATAACTTGATGTATGTGAAGGACAATGAGGATAAATTCGGAGTGCATGGTGGGGTCCACGTCCACGGTTATGATACAAGACAAAAAAAACTTACTCATTCCAGCTTATCATAGGTTGAAAAGGTGTCAAGATTACCCCGGGCTTTCTATCTATAAAATTCTTCATTGCTCTTCCAAATTCCATAAAGAGCTTTGAACGAGACAAATTTAAGAGTAAAGTTAGGCAGATTTTGTGTTTAAATTGTTTTTACTCATTTGATGAGTTCTTAACACGTATATTTTGATGTTTTCTATTTTTAAACAAACATTTTAGTCTGGTTTTATTGTATTATTCTACTGTAGTTTAATGGTATTGTGCCTAACAGCAAGCTTGTATTGTACTTATAATTTTAACAAATATTTAGGGTTTAAATTGTGCAAATGCTTAGGCTAAGTTTTTTAGTTTTATAACTGTACACTAATTTTATTACAATAGTTTCCTACTATTTTTGACGAATGTAATATTGAGTATTGAGTATTGAGTATACTTTAACCATGTATAATATATTATGTGTTGATTAGACAGGCCTTGATCATAGGCTATATCCCCTAGTCTTTTTTTTTTTAGTAAAACCTAAATGTATGCCGAAAAATGATCTAAACTAATTTGGGCTTTGCAATGCTACAGGGTGATAATCTGTAAGGACAAAATTGGAAACTGAATAAAAAATTGAAGAACGATGACTAGGGGGCTTTTCATGATTTTTTTATTTTCCCTAAAACCTAGACGACTAAATTATTCATGTTGAAATATATTAGTAATTTTGCAATTGTTATTAAAATTTGGAATTATTGTTAAAAAACACCATGAATGTATTCAGGGAATTTTGATGAATGAGATTATTTGTCAAGCTGAACCCGAAATATAAAAAATTATTCAATTTTCTTCTGGATTTTTAACACTTCGCCTATTTTACGCAAAACAACATTTCGAAAACAAATATATTTAACAGTTTTTTTATTCTCAACGCCATCACAGTTACCAAATTTGTTGTTTAAATGCGTTACTAAATGCATTGATTATATTTCACATACAGCGTTTGCAAAAAACCTGCATTAACTGGAAACTGTATCTTTATATTTAATAATTTAAAATTTCAATTTACCTCACTCGCATGGTTCTTATTCGTTACGTTATTAACAATCAAAATAGACAAAACAATAATAATTGTGCGTTGCTTATGCGGTTGCGATATTTTTTAACGCAACCGTTCGCGCTCGAATCGTTTGCATTTTGATTAGTATTAAATTGGCGTTGGACGTGATGCATGTCCTTTTTTTATCTTTATTATACCCATTATTCAGTTGACATTAAAAACTAATAAAATATCGTATTCTTTCAGAGCATAGCCGATGTGGTTTCCAAGAAGGGCCTCTTCACGCGACTGGGCCTAAACGTGATCATTCGGCAGACCAACTCGCAACCGCTGGTGAAAATGACCGCCAGAGAATTCATGTTCGAATACAAGAGCACCCTGATGAACTTAGGAAACACGTTTATGCCGTCTTGGATCTACTTCGACAAGTTGGGACTTATCGATAGAGTGAGTACAAGAAAAACGGTCGAAAAAGCACAATAGTAAGGACTTAAGTCTACTTTTAAATAGAGAGATGCTCTACCATCCCTACTATCCTCAATTAATTGAGAGATTCTGGAAGTCACATGTCTAAACATACTGCTTACGATCATCATATTGGAAAATCTGTCATATCTAAAACTCCATTTAAAACAAGTGAACACGTTCTTGTTCAATATCAGTATCTCCTCTGCAGTAAAAATGACTATTATTGACGCTATAGAGCTTTTATACGCATTTTAAATGAAACTTTTTAACATATTTGAGAAATTCGATATTTCTATACGTTTTTAACGACCCCAACATCCTATAAGGCTTAGAATAAAAATCTACTTTTGGATCCTTCAATTGTTAAGCGCTTTATATTAACGGTGCTTGTATTAGTACGTTGCCAAGGTAACCACTCAAAGGCCTTGTTAATACAAAGTGCATAAAAGTTGAAGTTTCGTTATGTTTAGGTAGAAAAGTCCATATGTTCTAGAACAGCGTTTACATGTTGCTAAATGAAAATAAAATCTGTTTATTGTGCACGTTGAGTAGTGACAGATTTGTGGAGACGGCACGTATATAAATAAAACAAATCGTCACGAAACTACAAACTTCTCGGCCTTGCAATTGAAAAATGGAAAATTTAGCGGTTAAAAAATTCTTTATGTAGTTTCTATTGTACTGTATTTTATTATTTATTATTTTTCCGCAACTTTTGCCCCCGGTTTCGACATTTTTTTTGAAAAAAAAATTATTTTGAAAATGCGATAACTCGGTCCGTCTGCCATTTTTTTTTGGTTTCAAATTTTTTTTGAAATCTCATTATTTTTCCCCAACCTTTGCCCCCAGTTTCGACATATTTTTTGAAAAAAAAAAATATTTTGAAAATGCGATAACTCGGACCGTCCGCCATTTTTTTTTGGTTTCAATTTTTTTTTGAAATCCTTGTATTTTTCTTCAACTTTTGGGCCACTTTTCAACACTTTTTTTTCAATAACAATTTTTTTTTTTTTAATTTTATTTTATTGAAATTCTTGAACCTTTTTTTTGAGATTTTTGAAAAAAAATTTTTTTCGTTATAACGGATTTTAGCTGCTCTTTCCATTTTTGCCATCCCCGACCTCGTAACTCGACTCCTTCCCTTCTAAAAAAAATAATTTTGAAAATTCCATCACCCTTCCGCCATTTTTTTTTGGTTTCAAATTTTTTTTGAAATCCCATTATTTTTCCGCAACCTTTGCCCCCGGTTTTGACATTTTTTTTGAAAAAAAAATTATTTTGAAAATGCGATAACTCGGTCCGTCTGCCATTTTTTTTTTTGGTTTCAAACTTTTTTTGAAATCTTTGTATTTTTCCTCAACTTTTGGGCCACTTTTCAAAAACAAAAAAAAAATTTTTTTTCGAAATTTTCGAACTTTTTTTGAGATTTTCGAAAAAAAAATTTTTTCCAATATAACGGATTTTCGCCGCTCTTTCCATTTTTGCCATCCCCGACCTCGTAACTCGACTCCTTCCCTTCAAAAAAATTAAAAAAAAAAAAGTTGGGGCCGGAGGGGGATGTAGTTTTTTTTTATAAAAGTGCTCGGTGGGTCTTTGGACCCCTGTCGAGCTCAGAATCGCGATCCGAGCCTTCGTGACGGAGATACGGCCAAAAAACTGTTTTTTTCCGAGGGGGGAACGTTTTTCGAAAAAAATTTTATTTCAAGAAAACATTTTTTTTGCTCTTATGAATGCTGCCATCGCCGACCTCGTAGCCCAACTCCTTCCCTGTTTTTTCCGCCAAAAAGCGCCTTTCCCCCCACCCCATTTTATTTTTCCAATTTTTTTTTTGGCATATTTTTTTGTTACTTCCATCTGTAGTTCACCTTCCGAGCGTCCTTCTCCCTTTTTTTCGATCCATTTCGGCCGTCTGTAAAAAAAAAAATTCTCAGGGGCGAGGGGGGATGGGAGGATTTATCCTTGTATTTGGGGCTGACCTTTATTGTCAATAATCGACGACCCATTTTTCGATCCGAGCCTTCGTTACGGAGCTACGGACAAAAAACGATTTTCCCCCCCTTAAAATAGAGCCCCCCGCCCCCCATGTGGCCCCCGGTAGCCCCCTACCCAACACACCTCCCATCCAAATTTGAACCCCCTAACCCCTCCCGTTCTCCCGCAATTAATGTTGAAAGTTAATTTTTTTCCCGCGGTGGGGGGGAAAAATTTGTTTTCGTCGAAAAGGATTTTTTTTGCTCTTTCCATTATTGCTATCCCCATTCTCGTAGCTCGACTCCTTCCCTTTTTTTTCGCCGAAAAACACTTTTCCAGCCCCCCCCCCCACTTTTTTCTTTGAAATTTTTTTTTTGCAATTTTTTTTATTCCCTTCTAGACTACATTTGGACACCCTCCGAGCGTCGTTAACACATTTTTTCACTTTACCCCCACCATCTGTCCCCAAAAAATTTTTTTGTTTGGGGGGGGAGGTAGGTTGATTTTTCTTATACTCCCGCAAGGCCGTGGGCCCGTCGAGCTCAGAATTTCGATCCGACGCATCGTTACCGAGATACGGCCAAAAAACCACATTTTCCCCCCTTTAAGTAAGGGTAAGTCTGCGATTTCTTGTATAATGGAGTTCCATTCTCTCAATTGCACCATTCAATGATGTTATCTCTTGATGAAGTTGCCTGATTTTGTCATCTTTTTCAATTTGAATAAGATCAATGATGTCATCCCTGCTTTTAAGTTGTGCTTTCAAGTCATGGTTTTCCTTTCTTAGTGCATCTATGTCCTTCAGTTTAGAATCTATACAGCTGTCATTGAAACCAATCTCTTCACATTGTTCAAAACAACAGATTTTTTGCTTATCTATTTTTTTCCCTATCTAAGCAGCTGGGATGAAATAAATTATTGCAAACTACGCAGCAGTAATATACATGTGTCTTATTAGCACAACATCTAAATTTAAATGTTGATTTTGAGTATATCCTGTATATTTACAGATAACACCAGGGAATTGTACAAAGTTGAGTACAATACCATTAAAGTATTCAACCACAGCAGTGAAGATAACAACAGCACAGAAATTAATGTTTATCAGCATACCTGCATACCATAAGATAACACAATAAATTTCAATGTAATGGCATTTCAGCAATTTAAGCCAAACCAAGTATCATTCCTGGCTGTAAATAAGCACAAAAAAAAACACAAAAACTACTAGCTTTACTTTGATATAAAACTCAACTTTAAAATCCAACTATATCCGCAGTAAAAAGCAATAATATCGGGAGCGTAATTTGCGTGCAAGAATTCATTGAGGTCCCCTGGAAATCACATGTCTAGACATATTGCTTACGATCGTCGTATTGGAAGCTCTGAACGATTCACGTTGTCAAACGCTTAGGACATATCTGTATAGACTAGTTATACTTGAATGTTTTTCTTTGTGCCATGAACTATACAAAGTGATAACGAGATATATTAAATTTCATTATTATTCCAGATGTATGAGTTCTCTGGAGACTTCGAGACCATCTTCACCGGCACCAAGCACGGTCTTGCCAACATAGGTCTGATCGACAAATACAACGGGGCTACCAAAATCCCCCAATGGGACAGTCCGTGCGGCGACATTACTGGTGCCTCCGACGGTACTAAGTTCCCCGGATACATCCAGCCCAACGATACTCTGTTGTTCTTCAGGAAGAGCATGTGCCGAGCTAAGTCGATGGTAAGCGTACTTTTCGATTGATCTCGCTTTAAAAGCCGATACGAATCGTTTACTTGTTTTAGGTACACGTCGAGGACCTAAACTTCGACGGCTTCAACGCGTACCTGTACCACTTCGCCAAGGACTCGGACGACAACGGCCGAATTCATGCGAAGAATCGGTGCTTTTGCAAAGAGGAGGACGTCAACCAATGTAAGCCCAACGGCTTGCTAGACGTAAGAGAGTGTTATTATGGGTTTCCCATAGCGCTCAGCTACCCACACTTTTACGAGGGCGATAAAGTACTCTTCGACAAAGTGGGCAGCGGTCTGAATCCCGATCCTGAGAAGCACAGAAGCTATTTAATTCTCGAACCAGTAAGTAATTCATTATTTTATTTATTGAGAGGATAATTTATGACATTAGCGCTGACGTCATCTGTCACTTGTCAAAAAATTTGCACACCATGCACTCCATTTTGAGTCAACAATATTGCACCCGCATTTGTTAACTGTCACTTCTCAGCTGTCACACTGGCAATAATATTATAGTCCAGTACTTGGGTGAACATTGGGTAAATTCTTCCGGAAGGGGGAGCCTGGGGCTAAGAGCATAGTTTGAAATCTCTCATCTTAGTATTAATGTGTCACCATATTTTTTAGAGAGCCGGTTTGCCGCTTAACCTCGCCATAAGATATCAAATCAACATGGCGCTCGGAAACCTTCGGAACATCGCCCACTCCGAACGCTTTAGCAACATGGTCTTGCCGATGTTGTGGATTGAAATCGTAAGTTATCGAAGGAAAAAAAAAACTACCGCACCAAACCAGTATTTTATTTGCAGGGCATGTACGGGCTGTCTACCAACCTGAAAATTCGCTTCAAATTATACCTGGAGATCTTTCCCGTGGTCCAAACGTGCCTGATGTACGCCTCCTTGCTTTTCGCCGCGGTTGCTTTGATTTACTCGGTGCGCAGGTTCCTTTCGTCGAGGAAGCGTGCGCCGAAAAGCGAATCGCCTTGGATAGAGGACGATTTGGTTCTGAACATCGACAGGAAGTTGTCCAGTTACATTCCGGAGAAGCGGTCCAGCCTGACCCCCAAGGAACTGGAGGTGTACTTTAATAGTTTGGTAACGCCTCTAAACCAGGTCATTGAGGCTCAAGACTGCGATGAGCCTTAATTTTAAATGTAGAAAAGGTGGCAAAAATAAGACATTTTGGAAGTGTGTTGCATGTTGCCGTCTCATCATCGATAAAGCAACTTTTTAAACTTGATTTTCTTTAAGTGAAAACCTATACATTTTTATTTCCAAATTGCTACTTTACTGTATATTCATTAAAATTAAATTTTTCAAAAAATTTAATAAATGCACCAGTGAATGAACATTTTAGGATATTGTGTTGGTAATAATCTCTTAAATACGCTAATTTTGGGCTGAAGTGATATTTTGCAAATCATCTTTTTTCTTTTTGGCTACTGTACCTTTTTCTTTCCTGTCGGTTCACTTCGTTCCTTATTTTCATCTTCATTTTTACTCCTTTTATTTGTTTTCTTTGCGGCTATTCACCTGCCTTTCTCTTTCTTTCTGACTTGTTATTATTCCATTCAGGTTCCTGTCAAAAATTCACACATTAACACATTTAACCTTCGGCCGCTTCTTCAAATCTGTCATATCTAAAACTACATTTAAAATAAATGAACACGTTCTTGTTCGATATCAGTATCTCCAATGCAGTAAAAATGACAATTTATTAACTCTATAAGGCTTTTGTATGCATTTCAACTGTTTTTTCTATACGTTTTCAACGACCCCAACATCCTATAAAGCTTAGAATAAAAATCTACTCTGGATCATTCAATTGTTGAGCGCTTTATATTAACGGTGCTTTTATTAGGGCGTTGTTAAGGTAACCACTCAAAAGCCTTGTTAATACAAAGTGTATAAAAATTGAAGTTTCCCAAAATTGCGTTTTTAATTATTTTGCCATTTTAATTTCCAGTTTAATTCTAAAGCTATTATACAGAGTGTCCCCGAGCTGCATGCCCATAATTTAAGATGCGGTTGTTATTAAAAAAAGATAACTTCACGTGAGAAAGTTGTCAGATCGTCCGATAGGAGTAGAAAATTCTTACGTAAAAAAGGTCAATTTGCAACAACTTGGGTTAGCACTAGGTAGTTTATAATAATAATTATTATTATTATGGAGCGATGGAGGGGTCTTTTGGCCTATTCCTAGTGTGTCTCGCTTTAAAATGTTGACTCTAGGCGAAACGCACTGCACTATGGCAACAATGTAAACTTTCCTTTTTAATGCCTTATTTTTGTTCGCTTCCCGCCTATTTATTATTTTAGATTTAAGACGTAATGCCTTAGCAAAACCTTGCAAAACTTTCGTCTAGTTTATAAAGCGATTTATTTGCAAGTCAATCAATGTCTCCGGCATTTTCTTTGGCCAGTTTTGTACTTTTGCCGAAATATACTTACAGGGTCTACGAAAAATTGCCTTTAAAACACACGGATTGATAAAATTAAAGCGCATAGCCCTCGTATGACCCCAGCTTTTTATCGAAAATCTATTTTTGAATCTTAGGTTATTTATTGAGAAAACAATTATTGTATAAGCACGTTCTAGTGACTCAAACGCTCAGACTTAGTTACTTAGGATATACGCTCAGACTTGGTTACTTAGGATATACCATAAGAATTCATTGTATTCTAAAAACACACGGGGTGGCCCAATAGTACGATCCTTAATCTCGAGTGACTCATCAATGATATTAATTTTAATAATCTAGAAATATAGCACTAATTGGCCATCCTGTATGTATCATGTAATGCCTTAAGAATGTATCGTCTTGCCTTATGGTAGAAATAGATAAATTTAATTTAAGTAATTTTATAGAAATAGACTAGTATTTCACTGGTACTAAACGATGTGATAGAGCAGTTATAAATAGTACCCACTATTTATTGTTTGCTTTTATGCCTTATATCAGTTTCCCTCGGAATATATGCAGGGTGAATCAATAAGTTCGTATAATTTTTGCAAACTCAAATGCCTCAAGGCTAAAAAAACATAAGCTTGTATCTGCTAAAATATTCGAGCTAGGACGGAATAAAAAAGGCAATTGAACAAAATATACTCTTCACCCTGTATATGTTATTCGAAACAATTTTATAGAGTATTAGAGAGTTTTTTAATTGGGTATTATTTAGAATTTAGATAATATCTGTAATCCAACTGAAGATTTCACCTCACTTGACCTGATCTACTCAGATCGTGATCTGATCACGGAGCCGTTACAGATTTGTTCGCTTCCTGAAATGATTTCATCACCTGACCATATAGGTCCCGAAGACGGTGGTTGTCGAACTCTTGACTAACACCTTTGAGAAGGGTCTCCGGATTAGATCGGACTCGAAGAACTTATCGCTATATCTAATTATTTCCTCCTTCTCTACTGGCTATAAAGTCAATTGATTAGTTGATTTATATTGATCTACCTCAGATATCAGTAGCATTTAGACAAAATGCTTTTCGAAATAGAACCTAAAAGTTTAAATAGAAACTTATTATTAATCGCTTCAAAAGTCGCGGATAATGACAATCTACCCTCGTATGTGTATGAGCTGGTACAATGCTTAGTCATGAGGCAAAGGCCAAAACGGAGGAAGAAGAGAAGAATAATTTGACATTATGATTAATTATGGCGAACGGAAGATTACAGTGCTCAGGGAGTATTAAATATATGGCTCAGACAAATTTCCCTTGTCTATGTTACAGTGCGTCCGATCTCATCCGGAGATTTACGAATTAAATTGCCCCCAAAAGTCATCGTGTACGTTTTGATATTAAATGGGACTAGTAACTGAAATAAAAAAAAATTAAAATAGAAATCTTCATAGGGAACACGGTTTTACACGCGATTAGAAATACCATAACGTAAAACATCCATCCCAGTTGTTAGATATTAAAGTGATTTAATTATAAGATATATAGGCAAAGTTTCTATGTAAATATTGTATATATTGGTGAATCTCAATTTTTTATAAAATAAAAAATATAAAGGATTAAAGGATTAGTGACTTTTATTTATACACGTTGATCTAGGCAGCAATCAGGAGTTAGTAAGTGGAAATATCCAATATGCGTATGTTGTATGTTAAAATTTGTTATGATGAATATCCTTAGTCCGCTCGATTCCATACGGAGCTTTAGAAGCAGCGCAATGCAGACCTTCAACAGCATTGTCAGACTTTTCCGAGTAGAATCTTTATTGGCTTATATAACATTACATCCTCTCCACATCTTAATGTAGAGTAATTAGGAAGGAAGTGCAGTTTATTTTATTTTTATTTTATTTTATTTATTTCTTACAGTATCAACAGCAATGATTGCCAATAATTACAGATACCAAACTTAATACATAGCAGATACAATAGTACATCAAAAAACAATATAAAAGCACTCAACAGCAAGAACAAACAATATTTAACTTATAAGTACAAATGTAACGATATATAACTAAAAAAACTTACTACAAAAAGTTAAAACCACAGTCATTCAAATCACAGTTCTACGGTAACATTGCAGATTGCTGTTCATAAAGCCTATTAGTAATCATAATTTTGAATTGATTCAGAGGAACTTGGTAGATATCAATATCAGAGGCATATTTATTGAATAAAGAGCACATTTTATATATAGGTGAAGCCTTAAAGGTATTAGTGCGAGGGAAATCCAGGTAGAAACAATTTCTTGATCTAGTACTTCCGGCGCCAAATGAAAATTTAATTTCAGATAAAATCTTGGGACAGTCCACCTTATTACTAATAATATTAAAAAGAAATATCAGACATGCTTTTACCCTTCTGTTTTCCATAGATAAACACTCAAACATATGAAGCAGAGTCCAATTATTAAAGCCTCTTTCTGGGTAGTAACCAAACCTTTTAAAATATAAGTATTTTAGAAACTTTCTTTGTATACGTTCAATACAGTTAACCCAAGTATCATATTGTGGGGACCATATAACAGATCCATATTCTAGTTTTGGCAACACGAGACTTTCAAACAACCTAACACATACACGTAGGCTAAAATTCTTTGTTGTCCTAATAACATACCCCAAGATACCATGTGCTTCCTTAACCCTAGCAGCAATATGATCAGAAAATGCTAAACCAGCGTCAAACATTACCCCCAGGTCCTTATGGTTAGAGGCAGCACACAGAGGCAAACCATCAATATTGTATACATGTCTATGAACATTCTTGTTCAGTGTAAAACTCATGGAGGCGCATTTCTGTGTATTGAGAGCAAACCCATTTTCCGCACACCACTTAACCACCCTATTAAGATCATCCTGTAAGAGTTCGCACCCGCTGCCAGGGTCATCAATTTCCAAGAACATTTTAAAGTCATCAGCAAACAAAAGGGCAGTAGAATACTTGCATGACTTGCACATGTCATTTATTGCCGCAACAAAAAGTAATGGTCCCAGATTTGACCCTTGAGGAACACCTGAATGACTAGGATAAGGATTCGACCTAAAGCCACTAATTTCTACAATATTTTGCCTCTGCGACAAGTAGGACATCAACAACATAGTGAGAGCCGGTGCTACATTCATTCGCTGAAGGGCCTTAACCACTACAGTATGCTTAACCCTGTCAAAAGCCTTCTGGAAGTCGGTAAATATAACATCAACTTGAGACTTGTTGTTTAGTGAAGTATGGATGTACTGAGAGAAAATCACTAAGTTCGTCATAGTAGATTTTTGGGGTAGGAAACCATGCTGCTGCTCAGAGATATGATGTCTAATATCCTCGTACAGTCTATTGAAAAGAACAATTTCAAACACCTTAGAAATAGAATTAAGAATGGAAATTGGTCTATAGTTTACCACCTCCCACTTTAAACCACCTTTAAAAACGGGAATTATTTTACTAACCTTCCATTCACTGGGGAAGGTTGATGTCTTAAGACAAAGATCAAATATAAACGTCAATGGTCGGGTTAGTAGGTCACCACAGCCCTTCAAAATATATCCCGGAACACCATCAAAGCCAATAGCCCTATTTCCCTTTAACCCATTTAGTGCACTGAAAACATCACTTTCCAAAATGGGGTCGTAGCAAAAATAATCAAAACAAACATTGGGCTTCCAAGGAAGAGATTCAGGATTAGAAAAAACATCACCAAAGTAGGCAGCAAAAATGTTAGCAATGTTTTGAGATCCTGTGTAAGATATGTTTTTGTAATTTAAAGTTGCAGGAATCTCGGATTCATTTCTATGACTCTTGATAAAATTCCAAAAATATTTGGGATTAGAAGTCAAGGCAGCTTGAACCTCCGACATATACTCCTTGTAGTTCGAATTTATGGCATACTTCAGTTTGCGCCTAACTTCAATATACCTCGTAAACCAGTAATTTATTTTAGTTCTCTTATACCGTTTAAATAATTGTTCCTTAGTTCTAACAAGCCTAATAATGTCTGCATTATACCAAACAGGAAAAACTCTACCAATCTGTCTAGACAACGGGACACATTTTTTAAAAATATCTTCAAGTATCTGGTAAAAAACAGTTACTGCATCATTGATATTCCTGCATGCAAGCAAACTGTCCCACCTTTGATTGAGAAATAGCTCACGCATCAACAAAAAGTTGGCCTTTTTAAAATTGTACTTAAAATTAGGTGTGTATTTAACGTAAGTTTCCTTAGTTTTTAAGTTTAAATTGATCAACAATGGAGGATGGTGATTGTCAATGGGCAGTAATGGTTTATCGAGTCTATATGTAATACAGGCCAATGTCTTTGCCATTAACGCAATAAATTGCTTGCTTGGTATAAATCGGTAACTGTAAATGCGCAAATTTCACAATTCCAAACATATTTTATATTAAAAACTTGCATACAGTTTTAGTCCCACATCGGGCGGCCATATTGGCTACTACTTTTCTCAGTTATCCGGCCATGTTATTGAGGGGGTGGTGGATCATTGAATGTTATGAATGTTATGACGCGGCAACGCTGTTGGTTGTAGGGTTGGGCAATGTGACTCTATCCAGTGAGTTAACTCATTAACTCAGACTCTTATTATAGAGTTAACTCGGAGAGTTGACTCAAAAAGAGTCGAATGATTTCAGAATTTAAAGGTCTTTCGTCAAGCTAAGATAATGGATTTACGCATGAGTTTTACAGCGAAAGCGCGTTCTTTCACTTGAATTTGGAATAAAAGAATATTAATTCTCATTTTTTAGATCATTTGGTTATTTTCTATTCGATTTGATTTGATTCGTTCTGTTAATGAGTTATTTGATTATAACTGTTCTGTTTTAATTTATATTATTTATATTTTGTTGATTTAATTCTTATTTTCTCTGTAAGAGAAAGTATTAGTTTGTTTTTATGACAAATAAAGTTGTTTCTCTGGCAGATATTCGCCTCAACTGATTAATATAATCCAGCATTATTTACATCA
Organism: Pissodes strobi; assembly: GCA_016904865.1. Lineage (NCBI taxonomy): Eukaryota > Metazoa > Arthropoda > Insecta > Coleoptera > Curculionidae > Pissodes > Pissodes strobi. Next base: position 13,604 of record MU184423.1, on the reverse strand, counting down.
AGTCGCATTAAATCGCATGTTTTATTTATATTCATATCTATACTTCATACCAATATAAAAAACTAACTTTCATGTATTTCCTAATCGATAAAATTTGAAGTAACTAACCCAAACTAATCTAATGGTGGGCAGATGGGCTCATTTTAATGATTCAAATCTAATGATCCCATGACCCAAATCACATTTGGCAGCTAAAACACCAAGTGGACTACCAGCCTATCTCTATCTGACCCTTTAGGTCGGTCGGTCCAAATACGACCACACGAAAGAGTCGAGAGTCATGCAAATAAATACGAGACGAGGGAGCCAAAACACCGAGTCGACTCCCGGCCTATCTCTACAACCCGTCGAACCAAACCAAACGCGAACATACGAAAGAGTCGAGAGTCATGCAAATAATAACGAGTCGAGCAGCTCAGTGACTACCTTAAACGAGTTGACTCTTCGAGTTAACTCACTCGCGAGTTACCCACCTCTAGTTGGTTGTACGCCACGTTTAGGCTTTTATCTCGTAAAGATTTTTTCGACTTTCAGTTTGTATCCTAAGTAAATGGACTATAACATATAAACTGTGAATGTAGGACAGAAAAATAAAACAGATATATAAAAAAAAACATCTTTTAATAAAATTACAAGACTATTTAAAAAAAAACGTTGCACGTATTTCTCGTAAAAAGTAATACGCATCAGGATAAACCTAAGACTACATATTTTATTTTATCTAATGGATAAACTATTCTAAAAAGTAAGTGCGAGGGTACGTTTCAGTAAACTATTTTTCTAATCCACCAATAGTAACCAGCTATTCAAATCGTAGATACACATTGAAACTAAAACGCTTCAAATAAATATAGAAAAACAGTCTCTTTCTACTCAAAAAAGATCTAAAAATTACAATTTTATCGTTCACCCATCAGTGATTGAAGCCACATTTCTTACGGTTTGTTCGTAATTCTACTTTTCGCGATTCCTTTCTCTAATTGGCAATTATATAGACATCTCTCTCCGCCATATGTCGAGTAATAACGTCCGCCTCTTTGGACGTCAATAGGCCCTGGTTTGTAACATGTTGCCAAATCTCCAGTATGATCCGAGATTTCGAAACGTTATGGATATGTGATTTTCACTATTAGAATTGTAACCGACCTATTACACCATAATAATCAATTTTAAAATAAAAAGTAACAATTTACACTGGTTTAACATCTTGAGCTAACGCGTTCACATGTAGGTAGCTCAACTTGGGCGGTCTCTCGAGCGAATCGTGAGTTTCTATGCTGTGCGTGTTTCTTAAGTGCTGCTTCACGTAAGATTTATCGTTGAATTTTTTTTCGCAAATGGGACAATTAAACGGTTTCTCGCCGGAATGGGTATAGAGATGTCTCGTGAGCTTGTTTTTGGCGTAGTACGCCTTCGGACAGAACTGGCACGCGTAGTTGCGTTTCCTTACAGGTATTTTTACTTTTCCAAGACCGATACTGTGCACTTTTGCCAAATGAATCTGAAAATAGAAATTAATCAAACTTACATATGACACTTGCCTGTAATTGACACTATTGACAGGGAAAATCCATTGAAATTACGAAATTACAATGTTGCAATGACGTCATTGACATAACCGGTAATGATATTGGCAATTGAAGTTTTATACCTCGCCTACCTATCAACCAGAAGTTTAACCGTCAACGTTAAATTCGCCTATTGTTTGAATAATTTATAACCTCAAAATGGATTTTAAATCGTTTCCCCGTAAATTTGAATCAATAATAAATACTTTATAAGCCACTTTTATGAATTTGCCTTATAAATCCCTTAGTAGCTAATATACTGTCACGCTTTATTAACAATCAAGAACCAGAATCGTTAGTGAAACAAAATCACCTGCTGTAGGCAGCAGGATCTCTTTCTTGCCTTGCTTACAAACCTGAAATATAGATGTTAATACAACAAACGCAGTCAATAGCCAATGGTAAGTCGCCATAAATAACGTGCCTCCCAAATAGTGCAAATATACTAAAAATCTGATGTACCGGTGAGGATCATAATGTTGAAAATAAAGCTTTATCTCACCTTTAGCACTCTCTCATCCTTATACTCCTTGTCACAATGAGGGCACTGGTGCTCCCTCACGTCGCTGTGACTTCTGGTGTGCCTCTGCAAGTCGCACTTGGTAGTAAACTTTTTTTCGCACAGGTGACAAGCAAATTTCTTGTCACCCATATGCCTACGCATATGACTGTCGTAGTTCGATTTGATAGGAAAAGGTTTTGTGCAGATCTCACAAACATATTTCCAGTGAGAAGAGTCTGAGTGAACAATCAGTCTATGCGATCTAGTGAAATATAACAAATAATATAGTCTTAGGAAGTTGGTCAATAATTATATAAATACCTAATATCTTTATGAGTATTAAAGCTCTTTCCACAAGATTCGCACTTGTACTCTCTCATGTTGAGGTGTTTCTTTTCGTGATTCAAAAGATCGGTCTTAGTGACGAAGCCTTTTCCACAGTAGGAGCAAATGTTGCATTTTATCCCGTCATGATACTTTATGTGTTGCCACAGATTTGAAGAGGTTGAAAATCTTTGAGGGCACCTAAAATGTGTGTGTTCATTACTAAATTTAATTTCAAAATGGCGTGTTACTTACCGATCGCAAAAAAAAGGTTTAATCTCTTTATAGTTCATACCGTGCTCACTTGCACAATGAGCAACTAGTTTCGTACTGGCATGGAAACTCTTCTGGCACTTTTCACATCCAAATCTACTCCTTCTCTTTCTTTTCAATACTCTTTTATCAGTGACTTCACGATCTCTTTCTTGCCTTGAAATTCTTTTCTTTCGTCGTTTTGGAAGTTTTAATTTGTCTTCATCGGATTCAATTTCTGATTTAACTGCATCTGTATGAGAAATGAGAATGCAATAGTAGAGCCACAAAAACTTATTAAAAATATGTGAAAAGTGCTTCAGCATATGGTAGTACAAGTTTTTGAGTTTGAGATAAAGTTCTATTTTCAATACCTAAATAGATAATTAAATTACCATTCTCCGGCTCACTGCTGCTTGAATATAAGGGCTCAGTTGTGTTGGTGACATCTAAATCCTCCAAAGGAACACTAGTATTGCACTCTTCATCTAGATCTTCCTTTATTTCTTCAGGAAAAAAACAATAGGTTGTTTATTAAGACAATTTAAATCGAAATAAGCTATTTGTTCTTTCTCATTCTGTTAATGGTAAGTGTAATTCTTAAAATAATGGCACAATAAGTTAATTACCATCTATAATAGTTTCTTCTTTAAGATAATCATGCTGGCTAGTTTCTGTCTTACATTCAGTAACATCTTGATCTTCTGCTGTTTGATCCTTTAATTTTCTGACGAGATCGGCTTTTATACATTTATCCCTAAATTTATGGACTGTATCCAATGTTTTTGTGCATTCCAGACATAGGTAAAATGAAGGCAGCCATAGCTAAAGCAAATTAACATTAAAATATGTTACCTGAAAGCATTTAAAAATATATATATTTATCTTACCACTTCCGAAATGCACTTTCTGAATTTTGTAAGCAAAGTAACCTTGATTTCATCTTTTTTAGTGAGTTTGTTAAAGTCTAGGCCCATATTAAGACAAACACAACATGCTTTTTCTGTAGGCCTTCGCCCCATTATAGTCGGTAGTACAATTGTAGTTATTATTATTGATTTTCAGTAAAACAACACAAAATACAAAATATCAAAACAATAACTATAAACCATAACAAATGGTTGTCAAATAATGAGATTATTGAGGTTATGTTACGATGCTTTCTAATTTAATTGAACTACTGCCATATAATATAACGCCTTCGTTATCTCAAACCGGGATGATCGAGAAAACAGTGCCTAAGGAATATGTTTAGTAATTTTTTTAATAGACGATATTCCACCCATCACATGAAAGCTAAAACTTTATGCATTTGATTTTCTGACATGAATTCAATTGGAATTTGTTCGGTTTTAAATATTGGGTATTCTTGCCGTCTAAACTGATGACGTTTAAAACTTGGCTTGAAATGGTTCCCCAAACTAACCTAAGTGGAAGTGGACACGAGAAAACAGCCCAAATGACAAAATTGTCGTCATACCCATTCCAGCTTTGCCATTGGTCGCTTCAAAAACTGTCAATCCCTCCATTTTATTAAGTCAAAAAAACTGAATTCGAAAAGTTCGTTGAAGTTGTTTTGCTAACAAATTTTTCTTTTTTGGTAAGTTTTGAGCTCTACACGACCGAAAAAACGAGTGTATACTTTTCGCGGACGCAGGCAGTGTATTTTACAACGATTATTTCAATGGGCTATCTGCTAAATTTCACGTAAAACACCCCGGAAATAGGTTATTGTCTTCACGTTTCCTGTGTTTTTAGTTTGCAGATAAAATATGGGCAGCAACGTAAAACTAGAAGACTTTTTCAAAATCGAGAAGATCGGCGAAGGTACTTATGGAGTCGTTTATAAAGGCAGAAACAAGAAAACTGGAGAAATGGTGGCCATGAAAAGAATTCGGTAAGTGATCTTTTCTTGAAATTGCACCCGCTTTTTTCTTGCTTTTAACGTTTTGTTGGTGTTATTTAAGGCTGGAAAATGAAGATGAAGGCATCCCGTCTACGGCCTTAAGAGAAATGAGCCTTTTAAAGGAATTAAGACATGTTAACATTGTTACATTACTTGAAGTTATCATGGATGAACCTAGGTTAGTTATTACACATTAACGTATCATATGGATAGACAAATTCCCTCTTTATTCAAGGAAAGATTAGTGTTTAACACATATAAAAGATTCGTCTTTATTTGAGATAAATAACATGTTTTAAAATTTGGTTTTAGGCTGTATCTTATTTTTGAATATCTCTGTATGGATCTTAAAAAGTACCTTGATAATATCGAGGCTGGTAAATATATGAATCCAAAGCTTGTGAAAAGTTATTTGTATCAAATTAATGAAGCCATACTATTTTGTCATCAACGTCGAGTTATCCATAGGGATCTAAAACCACAGAACTTGTTAATTAGTAAGGATGGATTGATTAAAGTAAGTTCTATTGTATGTTTTTAAGACTAGTAACTGTGTTAACATTTCCTTAGCAAATTGTAACAACTATTACAAACTGACTGAATATATTGATTGCTTATTATGGCAGTCTGATTATAGTTTCTCTTCAGGTTGCAGATTTTGGTTTAGGAAGGACATTTGGTGTACCTGTTAGGATTTACACCCATGAAGTCGTAACTCTTTGGTACAGAGCCCCAGAAGTGTTGTTAGGTGCTGCCAGGTACTCTTGTCCAGTAGATATTTGGTCCATTGGGTGCATTTTTGCAGAAATGGCAACTAGAAAGCCTTTGTTCCAGGGTGATTCTGAAATTGATCAGCTCTTTAGAATGTTCAGGTAAAGGAACTATTAGTGGTTTTTGTGCTGTAATATAACACAATATTATCTATTCCTTTGGCAGGGTCCTAAGGACGCCAACAGAAGAAATATGGAAAGGTGTCTCTTCCCTGCCGGAATACCATGCCATATTTCCAAACTGGACCTCCTACACCCTGGGCAAACAAGTGAAAAACTTGGACGATGATGGACTCGATCTGCTTTCGAAAATACTCATCTATGACCCGAGTAAAAGGATTTCGGCCAAAGGCATCGCGGCCCATCCATATTTCAAAGACCTTGATCTCAAAGTAAAGCCAGCCATCATAGAAAAGGACAAATGATTCAGTTTAGTAGTATGAAAGTGTTTCTTTATTTATATTGTATGTTCAATGATTTGATGAAAATTTCGACTTAATATAAGCATTTTTTTAAGTATTATTTGAAGTCTATAAGCGTTCAAATACTCAAAGTTCATTATTACATTGTCTAAAGGTAATTATACCATTTTGTAATGATAATAATAGTACGATGCCAACTGTTAACTTACTAACAGTTTATTTAGTGCTTGGTCGTGTCACCCTTTTTTTTTAGGAGTAACCATTATTAATTTTTCTGGCTCAAGGTAAAGTACAAAGATCGTAACAAATTAACCTAAAGAGGATTTTTTTTCCAGCGGTGCAGTTGGATGTATAAGATATGTTTAGTTTTGTCATGATTATAGACATTTCACAGGGTCATTTGTGTCCATATTAACGGTAAAAATGGAGGGCTTATTAAGTAGAAAAGAGATTCCCTGATTTTTTTTTTATAATGAAAGTGTTTTTCTATATGCTTATTTGAAGGATTTTATTGGTATTGCATACCTTTCCACATCAGATTTTCTTGAATAAACAAGCAACAAAATATTGCCATTAATTGAATTTGTGCCATTGCGGCCATATTATTTTTTTATGTAAATAGGATAATAGCGTGTTTTGTATTTTCCCATTCGTTTTATTATAAATTACTTTCGGAATTTTTGGCAGTGTTTTTCTGAATTCCCTAGTAGTGTATTTAGTGATTAGTTTGGGTGGTACTGATACAATTGTACAAAAAGCAGGTCCTTGATGAGAGTGATGGATTACCTTTTTTAGAGATAATTTCAGAAAGTCCAGAAACACTCTCCCTGAGGCAAATATTAATCAGTTTAGTAAGGGGAGGTATAATAAATTTTTTGACTGTTTTTAGCATTATGTCCCTTACATCATTAAAAGTCATTTGTGAATTTGACTGTGAAAGCAGGTGCTTCAGTTATTTGAAGATCCTCAGTCGGATCTGAGTTGGTAAGAGATATACCTTGAGTAACATTAAAGAAAAAATTACTGAACTCATTTGGTGTAAGATTAGTGCTGTTTATAGGATTTTTATCACTGTAAGAGCTTATGATCTGTCACATTAATCTTGCCAGTATTTGGTCGTGCTTTATATAATGTCTTTGTCAGTCACAATGCTTCAATTTCTTCTAGTTTATATCATAGAGATTTAGCATTGGTGTTAAGGATCTTTACTACAATTTTACGAGATGTTTCTGCCTTATTGCCTGAGGTTGGTGCTGGTTATTCTGAAAAAGCCATAATGCGAAGCACACGTTGTCCTCTCTTTTGTTGTACGGCATAGTGAGTCTAAAACACGTACAACATTTTTAGTGTGGATCTTTTCAATGGTGCAATCCTTTTCTAGATGGTTGCCTCTTGGAAATTCCATGAATTAATAAAGCTTTATTTGGTTGATTTGATTTGATATTACCTTGACGATCTGAAGCTTCTTATTTGTCCTTCAATTTAGAACTCGACAATCAATACAATTGCTTATTTCTCTCTTTCAGCCATGAAACACTGAGTTATAGATATTGAACATTGCAAACATTAAGCAGCGGAAAGAAACCGATAAGGAACATTTAATTATATATTCAACTAAATATGTACAAATAAATATATATAATTGTATAAAAAACTTAATATTAAGACTTTTGTTATCACTGAAGTGTTTGTTTCAAATATCATCTACATGTTGCAATACAAAATTTAATGGGACCAAGCACACTAAAATCAACAGCTAGACTTTATCACTAATTTTTTCTCGCAATCACAAAAATATAGAGCATGTTTCACTCCATTTCATTGTCAGACATCCAATTATTGGTATTTTATCACTCTTGAGTTGATCAATCTAAACACAAAAGCATCTCCAACTCAAGTCGAACACGAAAACATTGCAATAGCAGGGTCCTCACTGTCGTAAGTGACTAAAACGTCTCTAAATTTATCCAGAAGTTGCATTAGCTGGCTTCTCCGCAAGTTTTCAAGATACATGATTTCCTCAATATGATGGTTGCCCTCGAAATACCCTTTTCTGCATAATCTTGCGAACAATTTCAAATCGTCTGGCGTATTCGTCGCTGGGATCTTGAATATTTGGGTCCTTTCTTCATCGGGAAAGTCCAGCAACAGTTCTTCTTGGTAGTCTTGTTTGTCTTCTTCTGTAGATGCAAAGCTCACATTTTCTAAGTTTAAATGTTTCATAAAATCTGGTGCTTCCGATAACGTGGAGGCTCCGCTTTCCGATTCTGTCCTCGTCGGTTCTGGAAACGATGCCGACAGCACAGAGCTTGTACGAGGTGAAGGAGTTTTGCCATACTTTTTTAGACTTTTCAGGCTAGAGGCTCCATTTTCTGTTGGCATGTATTCGATATAAGTATGCAGTTGCAACAAAAGATGGTGCTGCAATAGCCAAATAATGTGTTGCACAAGTGAAGATTGTAACGTCGGCTTACAGAGGGGGTCTAGCTTAGAAAGTAGAGATGTAGGTACAGAAAATGCATGGATTTCCCTTATGAGATGTAAACCAGGAAATGATTTACTAAACTTGTCTATCAAAGGTGAGTTGTGGTACAGGGGAGCATTTGGAGATATTACATATCTATTTGTGGCACATACTGGGAAAATCACTGTACCTTTTGCCCAATACACCAAGTGAGCAGTCAATTCGAAAACATGCGACAGTGTCAAATCGGAATCGGCCGCTAAAGTTTGCAAATTCTTCATAGGAGAATACTGAGTCAGCATTTTTACTAAGGAAGGAGAACTATCCAAGCAAGTAAACTCAATCAGATGCTCCACTGGATGAAGTAACAGCAAACTATGGTAAGGCCGCAATGATTGCAAACATCTATCAATATCTTCAGGCTCGACAATTTGGCCTCTCAGATGCCACTGATGTGCTTTTTGTGGAAGGCAAAAACTAAGAGTGATCCATTTATTTAGTTTTATATTTACTAGACCTGCATTGCACAGATCTTCATAGAGTTTCTTTATATTGTCAGCTAACGTACACTTTTCCAAAACAACTTGAAAAGCCGACCCATTGTTTGTAGTATAATCGTCATGTGCAGCCATCATGCTTTGTGTCTGCTCTGATACATAACCACATCTTTTTTCCTCGTGGCGCAAAATGATGCCTAGTCTTTGACTTAAGTCATGATAACACCTTACCACCGAATGACTAGCTAAGGCTGACAAGGCGAAAACAATATTTATCAGCATTATTCCAGAATCGTCTTTGTCCGTCTGCTTATTCCGTAGTTGTAAAAGTGTAGGATGGCTGACAAACCTCACATCGTTCACTTTCAACTCGAATTTCTTGTTGCAAAGATCATTTTTAACAGCAAATAAAGATGAAAGAACTTCATCACTAAAGCCTGTCAATATTCCTTTGCTAATATTGGAAGAACAAATTGTAGGACTTTGCAGTGCTTCTTCGACGGTTGATAATGTGTAAGGATTCTTTCGAGCTTTACTTAAGGTCTCTTTGTTTTCTTGTATTTGGAAAGGATAGCGAAAAAGCAGTCGGTCTCCTTTGCTATCGGATTTTACTAAAATAACGCAAAGAGGACTCACTTCCATTTTACCCTCAGCGGACAATATCAATTTTCGGCTTTAAACATAAATACAAAAAACCTATATGGTTTATTTGTACCATGACAAAAACAATATATTGAGGTTATGTCAAAAACAATAATCAATATGCCTGGAACGAAAAAAGAAGAAAGAAGAGGCGACTAATTTAATTAAATAGTTGACAACATATACGATGGTTGACAAAAATATCTTTTTCTTATTAAGGGAAAATGACAATGGCATGAAATCGGTGAATTAAAGAAAGGGCTAAAATTCTCCATGAAGTATTCATTCTTTTATTTGTTAAAATGACGAAAAGATACTTAATGCCATCCTGCATTGGAAAAGTCTGAGATATCGTTCAATAAGACCGTTAGAGACGCCGAAGCGAAACGATCGGACAAGCCAATATTGCTGCAATATGGCAACGCGGTCTGTTGGCTGCCGTAAAATCTGTATCGAGTGTTCTCTACCTTGCCTCACCTGCTTTAGTTTTTGTGCATGATACCGATAAGTACTTTCCAGCATTATCAAATAATAATATTCTAACAATATTTCAATAGACTATTCAAATAGACTATGTATGAATGGGGAAAAAACTCAAACTATCAATTTTAGCCTAAGGCGGGAGCATGCTGACCACCATTTGGTGGCTGACTGCGTGAAAGAAATACACTTTCTCGGCGTCTGTTTGAATGATACATTATCGTGGGAAGGCCATGTCGTTCGGCTTAGTAAAAGATTGTCAAAATCCATATATTAGGTTTGTTCTAGCAGCGATTTCAAACGGTTCCAAACCGTACGGAGTTTGCGCATAGCCATATAAGCGACGCTTATATCGTTATGCGCAAACTCCGGACGGTTTGAAACCGTTTGAAATCGCTGCTAGAACAGACCTATTATTTGATTCGGAATCTGTCAACGTGTGTGTCTTTGGGCACACTTCTTTCGGCTTACCATGGTTACTTTGGGTCAAACATGTCCTATGCGATTCTGGTGTGGGGTCATTCCAGCCATTCAAGTAAAATATTCAAACTACAACGTAAATGTATTCGAATAATTTCAGGATTTGGATACTGCGAGGACTGCCGACAGAGATTCATTCGCCTCGGCATAATGACCCTTCCATGCGTCTATGTCTTACAGTGTCTTATGTACATTAAACAAAATATACAACACTTCAAATCGCACACTGACATTCACACGTACCACACCAGAAACAACTCAAACCTAGTTCCTAATCATCTCCGCCTTACTGCTAGGAGTGGCACCAATTTCTATGGCATAAAATTCTTTAATTGGCTGCCGCATGATATTAGAACATTGGATGAAAAAAAGTTCAAGTCAGTGATAAAGAGTCATTTAGTACAGAATGCCTTTTATTCAGGAGGAGTATCTGCAGAGTCCCTTTTGCTTCACTAAATCCTAAATTTTATTCTAATTTTAAATTTGTGATGTATTTACATGTATTTTATTCTATTGAATTGTTAGTATTATTATTGTTTTATTGAATAACTTGTTGCTAAGTCAGTTACATTTATTGTATGTTGTTTATTGTGATATTATGTTATTTCGCATAAATCTGTATACATATATATATTGCATGTTTTACATTATTTTTTATGACTTGTAAAAATACTTTGTCAAAAGTGTAATTTTACTAATAAAATTCTATTCTATTCTATTATATTCTATTCTAATGGCAAGGCAAACCTAAGAACAAAGTGAAAATTTAAATAATGAACGAAATTTGAAGTGTTATTATTTTGTAGTATAGTTGATGGTCGATTATTGATACAGTTTAAATTTTGAATTTATATATAAAGAAATTAAAGCTTTCTAATCGGACTTGTGAACTGCCCCTTTATAGTAATCTATTCAATATAGTGTGATACGTATAGAGCATCTAAAAATGCAACGCTGTTGCCTGAGATATTTGTACGACTTTGTGTTATAGATGGTTGTGGTGTACTTTAGAGCACTATACGAACTATTTACAAGAAGTTGCGTGGACCGGGTCACAGGCCTTCAATTACATTTAATTTTCACTTCACGGATAGCTCTTCGCTCTGTCTGTGGCGCAATGAAACAAAACTAACCCAAGGCATGTCCAAACTCTTGAAAAAAACATTTTGCAAACAAATATACCATGTTTTGTCACTAAAATCGAACCAGGGCCACAGCATCCAACGACTGAGACACGAAACCACTTGAAAGCAATTCGCTGGATTATAAAAATACGCTGTTTTTAACAATGTAATGCGCGCCCGACTCTGAAAGCCTATGCCAGCATGGCAGTGACAGCACTGACAGCTTTCACACCGGAATGCTGTATTTGTTGTTTTTTTTTTGTAAAATGGTTTTATTTAATGATATATTTTGAAAAAATTGTTTTATTACACATACCAGTTTAAAATGTCCAAAAAACGAGGAGATATTTCAGTAAGCATTTTTCTATTATAGATGTCGGTCGGATACACATAATTCAATTTCTCTGTTGGGGATTGTCTTTGGAAGTCATCTTTCCCTAGGTTTTGTATTTCTAAACGATTTAATTAAGAATAAAATGAATTTTCTATCTTTGCTCCCCTTCTTTTATGAGGAATAATCAGTTTTAACATAATGTGCATATTGCCTGATCTTTTAGAGGGAAGATATTGCAAGACAATTTGTTCTTCCTGAGAGGCAATCTAAAATTGACACTTTATTGAGGCAAGATGGGCAAGCTTATTGTATTTGCAGATCTTCTGATTCTTCCAGATTTATGATCGCTTGCGATGCATGTGAAGAATGGTAAGAAATACATTTACTAGTAGTCAGTGGTAGGTTCACATATAGGTTCTCGCTATTGTCTTTTTTCCAATGAATGCAATTCTTTGTGTTAAATATCATATTTCAGGTATCATGGAGATTGTATTAAAATATCTGAAAAAGATGCCAAACTTATTCGTCAGTACTTCTGCATTCGTTGCCAAGAAGAAGACCCTACGTTGCAAACAAAATGGAAGACTAAGCGTGAAAGGGACGATTCTGCTTCCCAAGTCATTGATGAAAGGAAGCCTAAAAAACGCAAAGAACATGAGAGGAACAGAAGTAAAGAGGAGAAAGTCAAAAGTAATTATTGTTTTAGGGTCTAGATGTAGAACACAGTGTGTCCTGAGAAATAATATTTTCCTTACATCAACCAACAACATCCAAACACTATTTTTTTTCTGTAGGCAAAACAGACAAGAAGGTGAAAAAATGTGGCGAATGCATGGGTTGCTACCGGACAGAAGATTGCGGAAGGTGTGACATATGTACGAGAAAAGGCAAGCATGGCACTTCTAAAATCAAAGAGAGATGCAAACTGCGTATATGTGTCAATGCTTTGAGTGGAGCGTAAGTATCCATAAATGCTAGTTTTTATTCGCCCTGTATGAATAACAATTGATACTTGACAATTTGCCCTGTCATTTTGATTGTCCTGTCAAAGTTTTGTCAGCTTATTCGAAGTTAATTTTCGATAATAAAATGCCTGGTAAAAGCCGAAAGAAATGTCCGAAGCCTGAAAGCAAAAAAATTATTATCACAAGGTCTAGGTAAGAGAGTCCTTAATTGCTTTTGGATGAATTCCGTCCGTTTCTTCTTTTTAAGTTAAGTTTTCTATATGACAGCATTATTAACATACTTCTGTTTCGTTTTAAAAAGCTTGGAATATTGCCTCTTTAACAACAAATTGACACCAACACATAGCTGAATTTGATATTTTAGCGCTCGTCGCAAACGTAAAGATTCGACCTCCGATCATGAGCAAACCTACAATGACCACCTGAAAACTGACTATCCCAGACAGTGTTATGGTCCTAAATGTACCAATAGTGCCAGGTATGGATCCAAATACTGTTCGGACCAGTGTGGCATGCTCCTGGCCAAGACGAGAATCCTGCAAGTTTTACCGCAACGATTGCAAGAATGGGCATTAAGTCCAGCGGTAGCCGAAGAGAGTAATATTAAAGGTAGGTAGTTGATTTATAAGCACCCTTGGCATAGTAGTTCGAACTGAATGGTTTAGTGTTAAGACTGTTCTAACAGTAACTGTTATTTTGCTTTGCAGCTTTGGACCAAGTGCGCAAACAGCAACTGGATGAAGTCCGTCAAATTCTGCAGGAACTCGACAAACGCCATCGCGAGATCGATTATCTGGTCGACAGGGCGAAGAACGCTACTATAGATCCTAATTGGGAGAACGATGTAAGTTTTATTGCTTGTGCCATTGTTCTA
>JAEQML010028262.1:0-146558 GCA_016904865.1 Pissodes strobi | reverse complement strand
TAGATATTACATTTGAAATGAACATAAATAGCCAGTTTAAATTGTGTATGACTATGACTAAATAGTGTGGTTATTTCGTATTTAATTTGCTACCGTATATAATAATAGTTACTTAGAAATGTGGCGTCCTTGGAGCTCTAGTGAGATCTGTGAAAGTGAAACAAATCGAAAAGTGCATCTATCAGCAGACGCTAAAGAAATTATTAAGAACGTGTTTCTAACCTTAATGGAGCGCGGCAATTTGTGCCTTAAAAAAAGCTGTAGAACAGCTTTACTTACATGGAAACCTTTTCCACGGTGTGGAAAATTACGCAAAAGCGCACTTTAGGCCGCAAAAAAGAAGTGATGCTGGAGTTGGCATAAAGTTAGACCACGGACATCATACGACTGAAAATATATAAAATGTATGTAGACCAATATGTTCCAACTTTAGACAATTTAATGAAAACACTTGAAAGATAAAAAACCGAAATTAAGTGCTCAAGAACGACTTTGTGGAAGCACTTCTTAGGAATGTGATTTAAATTCAAAAATATTAATAAAAGGCAAATTCTAATGGAATCCAGGCGTCTTCAAGAATGGCGGGGGAAATAATTGAGAGAAATTAGTGACTGAGGAACAAAAAAGAACAATAATTTATTTAGATGAAACGTGGCTTGATACACATGACACCCCAACCAGTGGATAGGACGATTCTAGCGTGCGCAGTCCAACCGCGGTAAACGAATAACAATTTTACATGCTGGATCTGAAAACGGGTTTTTTGCCGAACGCTTGATCTGCCTCATCCAAAAACGAGTCTCGTGTGTTGACTATCATGACGACACAACAGCGGAGCTATTTGAAGATTGGTTCAGAACTAAATAATTATTGCTTAATATTCCGCCAAATAGTGTTATTGTTATGGATAACGCGGATATTAAAACGATCCAAAAGCCAAAATTCAAGACTATATTATGTACGATAATGATATATATTTTCATGAAAACTATACAAAAAAGAGTTACTGGAAGTGCTTAGAAATTTGTCAATATTACTGCGATATTCAACCCCATTAAGCAGATATGGCACCAACTTAAAGCAGGAATTCGTCGTAATAATATTTCTACACTTAATTCTAGTGAATTGACATTAATTGATAGTGAAGCGAAAAAAAAATTCTCAAATTAACTGGAAAAATTGTGTAAAACATGTAAAGGAAATAGAAAAAAGCTATGTCTATCTTAAAAATGCAACAGAAAAATTAGTTATTAATCTAGATGACAGTAGCGATAGTGGAACAGATTTAGTTTAGTAATATAGAAGTATTTATACTGTTACGGGTGTAAATTATTTTTATTCATAGAACATAAGTCATTATAGATAGGTATATCGCTTGGATAACCATCTCTATTATTTCTCGATAAGGACGAGCCTGACTAGTTTCATGACAGCAGGGAAAGTGTCATTTAAGGTATTTAGATCAATGACAGTCGGACAATTTTGAAGTGTTTACAGAATTTTCTGTTTGTTAATCAAGAAGGGTGGGAAAAACAGGAGAATAGGTTGCTATTGATGTTGGGAGGCAGTTGTTTTCTTCAGTGGCCAAAAGTTTTCCTGGAACGACTGAGTAGCTCCCCAGGAAGAAGTTTAATTTTGGAATTAAATAGGTTTTGTATATTGATTTTAGCTTCTGGGAGACGAGGGAGGTTGGACTCAACCAACGGCTATGATCGCGATTATCCCATACTCACAGGCACAGCATACACCGAGCGTCTTATTAGGAGCTGTCCAGGAAGGTTTTGTAGACCCCAATTATGGGTAATTTGAATGTATAATTATGATTAACTTCTGGAACCGAGTTTCGGCAGTCGTTTAATGTTCATATTTCATATTAAGTTGTTTGGATCGATTAATTTCCGTTTTAGAGTTTTAGCTTTGGGTTTCCCGTAGTGTGGAATTGGATTCTTCACAATCTGGGTTACTCTGTAGATTTCTCTTTTATGACAGAAGAACAGGTCGGATGTCAGGATAAGGACCATTTTTTTTCCTGGCTGGTTGATTGACAGTGTCAAGTCCGATAAATGGTATGGAAATACTCTCTGAGTTTCGAGACGTCCAGAAATAAACAGCTAAGAGACCTTTTTTCCTTTAATTGATAAAAATTTCCGTAAGTAAATTGACAATATTTTAGCAACACTGTAAAGACTTTAAATAATTATAGAAATTTCGTAACAAAGTTAGTAGTTTTAACAGTTTGAATAATTACCGTAGTATTTGCTACTGAATATCTCACTAGAGTTTATAATAGTAACCATCTGTGAAGTGTAACTACGCCCGCATAGTGTCATTAGTATACTCTCTCGGGTACGAGATATTTGTACATTTTCTAGTGCATTTTATAACGGAGAAATGTATCTATTTCTCTTTATACTAAAATCGTATCATAGCATTTTGAGGATTTGGCTTAGTTTAGAAACTTGCAACTTGGGCTTACAGAGAGGCTATTCTAACCGGGTTGAATTAGTATAGAATAGTCTGTGTGGTAACGTCCGGTAAGAGTTATCGCCGTCTAGGTTGCAGGGTTCGGGCAGAGTGAACCGTTAGTGTTAATGTTCAAAATTATAATTTTTTTATGACACGTTTTTTTTATGACGTTAAAATTTCAAATTAGACTGTCAAATTGACAGGAGGGTGTGCTTAGATAAAGTGACAGTACAAAACTTCATTACGGGGAAGCTGTTTCTTCACTCTAGGTAAATTTTATACGGCTAGAGGAACTTACTTTTCTTCTTATAAGTTTTTGATCTCGGCTTCGTAAAAGAGCTGTATGTTCTTAAATTATCTTCCAGTCATCGGAATATATCCTTAAATCGTTGCCGTCTTTCCGGATAGCGAACAAAATATAAATTTTGGAATTTTGGGCCATTTCTTCGTTTTTTCCACTTTCAATATAAACTGATATATCAAATTTTTCAAAATGTTGATGTCATTTTCACAAACGAATATATAAAAATTAAATTGACATTAAATATTATTAACAACTAGAATGTTAACAATAGTTAACATAGTTTCGTTTCTAGGATATTAGCTTTTGTTTCATGGCCACTGTGGTTTAAAGCAATAAAGTTTAAATAAATCGTTTAGGAATCCAATATCATCCATGGTGTTTTATATTTTTGAAAAGATAATTTAAAATACTATCGTTTTAGATTAAAATATAGTTCCATTTAAAAAAACGATAACTTTTTTACCTGACCCCGTATACTTATGCTGAAAACGGCAGATTATTCAACAGTCATTATGAAGAAACTTTTGTATAAAACATTTTTCTGTATCTCTTTTAACTAAGAAAACATAGGGTCATTTTGAAATTGACAATTTTTTGATTTTTCCTCGTATCTCTTAAGCGAGCGAAAATTTTCAAATTTTGATTTGATCATTTTAAGTTTGACCTAAAAAGAGCACATGACACCTATATTACTTTTTTGATAGCACTAACAATTACGAAGATACCATATAAAAGTGCTGAAAATGAGACACCCGATACATTCCTCAAAGCTGACAATCAAAAATATGAATGATTTCGAGTACGTTTTGGATATGCAAGTGGTTGCAAAAAAACTCTGCAGTCGGAACGGGCTTTAATAATTGGTTTAATTCACGCGGTCGGCCAGACAGCTAATCGAAACCCCTATATTATTTAATAAATATTTGTGCATATCCCGAGGCATAGCAAAAAGTGCATACGCTGACCAGCTGAGAATTTTAATAAATACCCATGTGTCTATTAAAGTTAGCCGGCATATAAGAAATTTTAATCCCACGAATGGCAAGCCTGTCTGGTTTGATTCTCATCCTATTGGTATTTAGTGATAATAAATTGTAATTTTATCTCTATGTGGTCTAGCTTGGGTGTGCTCGTTATAAAAGACTAGACGAGAGATAATGTAACTGATCAGGTATCGGCTTTCAGAAGAAGACTAATTCATTAAATATTGAGGCATGCACTTATTGACATTAAACCAATAATTCTACAATAATTAACCATTGAGGTATAAAAAACAATTGAGGATAAAAGACACACACGAAGATATAAGTTAGACGCTTTTTCCCTTTCGTTTTACTTGATGACCGTGGAGAAACAGAATACTCGAGACTTTGAGACACAATAGATATTCATATATTATTATTTCACTACGATTTAAAATTCCTTTGTCATGAACACTCATTTCCTAGTATTCCAAAAACCAATAAACACCTTTATAATAAAAAAACTACTACAAATGATAAGGATAAATTGGATAAACAGTGAGCCAGATTTATTTTCGCTACAAATTCGGCTTTCAAATTTGTGGAACATCCAGAATTTATAGTGTTCGGAAATGCTACATCCTGGATACAAACCTCCAAATAGAAAAGTAATTGGAGGTACTTTGTTGAATCAACCGTACCAGGAGGTAACACAACAAGAAAATCCTATACCCTTTAACGAGTGTTGCATGTGCGGAGATGACGGTGGACGTTGGACTTGAAGGACTGTAGGTTGCAGTTTTCGGGAAATATGTTACTTGGAAGTCCATTCCAGACCGATGCAGTCCCATAACATCGACGTGCTAGGTGTTTCTGTTTGGCACAACTCTGGGCGGAATCATGGGTGCCAGCTCATTCGAACACCTTCCGCAGTAGTATCGATAGTAGAGAGACAGATCCGCCATCTTTTCGTCGATATTCAAGGCTATCAAGGTCTTTAGTCAGCTCTGGGTCATCCACAAGACGGACTGCTCTCCTCTGTATGGAACCTAATATCTTGAGCAAGTATTTTGGTGCCGAGCTCCACACATGGGAACAGTATTCCAGAGATGGTCTTTTCTGGGTCATATAGAGCAGTAGAAGCTAATGTAGTGTATATACAACTTTGCTCTATGAACTGCTCCTAGCTTTTGTGCTGCTGTCTTGGCAATTTTGGTGACGTGGTTACGCCAAGACATGTTGTTTTCTGCGTTGACACCCTGCAAGCTTATGGATGAGGCCAGAGTCAGTGTCCTGTCATTGATAAGTTAGGTCCTGCCAAGGGTTCTGCGGTGTTTCATTTTTTTGAGCGTTAAACTGGACATTCTTCTCCTCACCCCCATTCCACGACGGCGTTCATATCCCCATTGATGGCAGCAATCTAATCGCTGGCTCACGTTGGGAACGAGCAGCAGTCATTGGAGTCCGCGACATGAATGAGGATATACGAGTGCAGTCGTCTGCAAAGCTGTAAATAGACTTGCTTGCCTTATCTAAAAGATCGTTGATATAGAGAGCAGGGACACTGTGAAGGAATTAGAAAGTGTCAAATTTATTTAAAAAATAAACAGTTTGTTTAAGTTTAAGTATTGACGGAGATTTAACATAACAAATGAATCCATAATATGTACATGTGTTGTAAATGAAGATGGTACTGTGTTTCTGGTTAAAACAACATATATATCTGGTAATCCTTATACCAGTGAGTATTTGACAACTTTAAGTTTAAAAATCATTCAAACACTGAGAAAAAATTCAAACATTTTGTAAGAAGTGTAAGTAGTGACACATAATGCTGCCTGTCAATATGGCGAGAATGAGACTGAAACACGAGAAAAAACTGATGGTAAAAATGTTATTACAGCCCTTGTGCACTAGATTTGACGCAAAAAGAGAAATGCACAATCGCTAGGTGTGCGAAAGTTATTTTCAGGCACACACATTGCACACATGCTAAGTCCAACAAACACCAAGGAAAATGTACGTTTAACCCAAGAGGAAAACAAATGACTTTAGAATCTGCCGCTGCAGAGTTCCCAAACTTGTTGCCGGTATGGTTACGATTCCATGGAAGTTGTCCCCTTATAATCAGGTCCTGGTGCAAGGCCTTGTTGTTTCAAGTTGAAGTAGAAGAGGAAGACGAAGAACGAAACCATGAGGAGGAGGTACATGTACAGGTACACACGTACGGTGGAACTGTTAGCTCGGACGGCATCAAGTGAAAGAGTTAAAGATTTTGTTACGCCACTCGAGATTAAGAACATCATAAAACACCTGAGGACCAAGAAGGCGCTTGGTGGTGATCGCATTAACAAGATGCTAAAAAAGAGTTACCGAAAGTCGGATGTGCGTATCTCGCAAATATAGCGAATGCGGTAGCAAGACTGGACCATTTTCCCAAAGTGTGGAAGAATTCTATTATTTTTAAGCCTATCAGTGTTTTATCTTCAATATCAAAGGTGATTGAAAAAATCATAAAGAGAAGGATATCCCAGGTCATTGAAGAACTTCAGCTTATTCCCCCTTCCAATTTGGTTTTAGGGAAGGGCACTCTAAGGAGCAACAATTCACAGAGTATACAACTGAGAGGTTTAATCTAAAAATGGTTACTGACGGTGTATTCCTTGACATTGAAAAAGCCTTTGATAAATGGTATGGTATGGTAGGTAGAGAGGTCGCTCGGCAAGATTTGCGCTTCAACACGTCGACCACAATTATTGATCTTTTGTGTATACCCTTCTATTTTACAGGAAAATTCCTATCTCCTTCGAGAATCTCAGAATATTTCGAGGGTTGAGCTTTTGTAGATCTCCCGGTGCCACAAGGGCATTTTCGAGATGTCTCAAACACCGAGCCTCAAGGTTTGGCGAGTCAGTGCCTGATATTCGCAGAGTAAGTGCTCTGACGTTTCAGCCATTGTTTGGCAGAATCTGCATTGTTTGTCAGTGGGTTTTCCCCGTTTTCTTGAGGTGGTACCTCCAGGGGCCATGTCCAGTGAGAAGGCTTACGACCAGTTTTATTTAATTTTTTTGTAGCTTGAGAAGCTTTTTGTGTAATTAGGCGAGTAAAAGATGACTCTCTGCCCAGGGGCATTGGCCCAATGTGTTTCTTTCTGCCTTTTTTCCCAGTTTTTGAGTTCATTTATTACGTGTTTTCTAGTGATGCCACAAATGGGTTCAGGCCCGCAATAGGCAGTCTGTGCACCATTCCGAGCTGGTCAGCGGCTTCGTTGCCTTTCACACTCTCGTGCCCTGGTACTCACATTAGGGTGAGTCTGTCTTTGTTTGTGAGTTGATCTGCAGCCATCCGACAATTCCACACTAGCCGGGAGTTGATTCGGCTAGATGCCAGCGCTTTTAAGGCTACTTGACTAACTGATAGGATATAAATCTTTGCACCTCTTAGGTCTTTTTTGGCACATTCAAAGATGGCTATATTGATAGCATTTAGTTCTGCTTGAAAGATTGTGGGAGTTAAGGTGGGAGTATTTCCTAAAGGTGCAAGGATTCGATACTTAAGTCCGTAAACTCCGGACCCCGCTCCTTCTTTCATCTTTGATCCATCTGTGTACCAGACAAGTGATCCCCTGTCTAGTTGTTTTAGTCCTTCCTCTGTAGTAACTGCGGTCATCAATTACCACCAGCGATCAAAATGTAGTTTTGTTTCCATTGTATCGGTTGGTTTGGTCATCGCCTCTATCTGGATGTTCTTCAGAATTTTAAGGTGACCAGTCAGGTTTCCTGACCTTTGATAAAATATGGCCTCGAGGTCTGATATCTAAAATGACTAAATTGAACATCCCGATATAAATGTGCAAACTTATCAATAGCTATCTAGATAGCAGAACCAGGTTAGAATTGGTGGTGAGCTGTCATATGTACGGGCTAGTGGAGCAGGAGTCCCCCAGGGGTCAGTACCGGGTCCATATTGTACAATCTTTACGCATGCGATGCCCCAAACCCAAGCAGGGGAACAATAGGGTTCTTTGCGGACGATACGGCCTTTTTAATTAGAGGAAGAGACCCTGAAGTCATCAGCGAAGAACTGCAGGATTCCTTGGATGTGTTCCAGGAGTGGGCCCAGAGAAACAAAATCAGAATAAATGGTGGGAAAACACGGGCAATTTTGTTTTAAAGGAGAAGACTTCGGCCAAGTAGAAATATTATAATTGACGAAATGGCCATAAACCTCGCCATAAACTCACTGGGGCACCAAGATATTTTATCTTCGACTGATAATGAATCGAGAGCTTTTTTGGAGCTATCCTTCTAAGGAAACCAGGTTGACAGTCAAGAGGGCTCTGTTGCAGCTCATGCCGATCCTAGGTCGTAGGAATGAAATGTACTTATCCTCGAAAATAACGCTCAACTCACGTTCATCGATTTGGGGAAATGCGAGTATGACCAACATAGGAAAGCTAGCGTCAGTCGAAAATCAGGCTCGAAATGTTGACTTGCATAGAGATTTAAAATGAACGAAACTGAGGGAGTTCATCAGAAAGGAAGCAGATAAATTCTTTAAGGATATTAATACACATAAGTATGGCGAACTTATAGAGAGCTAAGTTCATACGATCCGAAGAAATAAAGAGACCTAAAGACTTGCTAATTCGAACGGATTAGTCCAAGTTCGGTGAGACAATAATTTTAAAAGATGAACCGCCAATTAAAAAAAAGTTGCTACATTTTGTAGGATTTGGTGTTTTGAGCGATGAGAGAGACGAAAAAGTAAAATATGAGCTACTGTAATCTTTCAACATTTTTGAAAATAAATTGCCGCACACGCAGCATCACAAAAAAAATATTTTTCAAAAAATCCAAAATGGTGCGGTTATTTTTATGGGCATATACTTTTAATGGGAAAGTGGACCTCAGTACAATTTTCGACCACCCGAAGTAATAGATCTATAAAACACCATAGCCTCAAAAGCAAATATTCGTACAAAAGTTGATTTTTTGCTAGCCCACTGGAATTTTAGAAGCCCGTCAAAGTGTCAGTACCTAAGACTACTTACTTAAAAAGACAAAGTCTGTCATTCATAATTTTCTAGAAAACTGCATCGTATACCACAGACTGTGACGTGCGTATTTATCAATGAAACTGTGGTACAGAAAGTGGCTAGCGGGTAAACAAGCATAGACGTAGCATTTTAATTTTTCGTAATTATTTTCTTTCACCAAAATTCAAATCTAAATTGATTACGTAAATCTAAAAACGGGAATTTGTGGATCGTTTATAGAGTTCGATTCTTAAATTATATCTGGATATTGAAATATTGGGAAATTTGAGACCGAAAATTTTCAAGTTTAGAAACGAATTTTTTAGCACATAATTTGATTGTCTTGAGTAGGTACGAATGCTATTTAAATGTATTGAAAAGTCTTTATTAATATTTTTGAGGGGTATTAAATTATAAAAGATTAAAAGTCTATAAAGTTCCATCACCATACCTCCAATTTTTTTTGTTCAGACTGGTTGGGTATCAACACTGGTATGAAAAAAGGTATCGACAATTTCGAACACCAAAACTCTGGCACGCGCAGCCACAGAATTGACGTATGGAAACCAGTTCAAATGACTAAAATAAATTGGAACTAACTGAAAGTAACCGAAAGTTCTTTGAATGACTAACCAAAAGTAACAAAAAACCCAAAACGGGCTAAAACGTATAGGAACAAATTAAATATATGGAAGTAAGTTAAAACTAACCCACATAAACTGAATTTTGCCGACTATCCAAAAACATTAAAATTGGTCATAATTAAGGTATCGGCACCGGTTCAAACGATTAAAATAAGTTGGAACTAACTCAAAGTAACCGAAAGTTTAACAACTAACTAACTAAAAGAAGCAAAACGGGCTAAAACCTATCAGAACACATTAAAAATGTTAAAGCAAATTAAAACTAACCCAAATTAACCGAATTTTGCCGCTTAACCAAAAGTAACCAAAAACGTTAAAATTGCTTATAGCGTACCGGCACCGGATCATATGGCTAAAATATATTAAAACCAACTGATATTTATCGAATGTTGATTGAACGACTAACCCAAAACTAACCAAAAGCACCAAAAAGAGCTAAAACGCATCGAAACAGATTAAAAATATTAAAGTAAGTTGAAACTAACCCAAAATAACCGAATATTGGCGACTAGCTAAAATGAAACAAAGGCATTCAAATTGGTTATAATAACGTACCGGAATCGGTTCTAAAATAAGTTGGAACTAACTGAGACTAACCGAAATTTGATTGAACGACTAACCAACACTAACTAAAAGCGCCAAAATGGGCTAAAACGTATCAAAACAGATTAAAAATATTAAACTAAGTTGAGATTAACCCAAATTAACCCAATTTTGGCGACTAACTAAAATTAACGAAAAACTTTTAAACTCGCATTTAAATTGGTTATAATAACGTGTCGGAACCAGTCCAAATTACTAAATGTTCCCCCGGTTGCATCTTTGCGAAGGACTGTGCATTTTTATTAATTAAAAATTAAAGATATTGTAATACACCATAATACTAAATCAAACCGTTCATTTAGGATAGTAACATACTTTTCTCGTAATAGATGTAAAATGTTTTTAGCATTCTAATGGCGTTAAAAATATTCCAATAATTAAATGGAGTAGGACTACTGATTTCGCTATTGAAAAATCAAAATAATAATCACAGCAATAAAAAAAACTCAAAAGAACAAAACAGAGCAAAGATAGAGATTAAGAAAATACTAGACAAAATTATTTTGAAACATTTTTGACAAGTTTTTAAGTCCTGAAATTTCATTTTAAGTATACAACGCTTATTTAAACAATCTAGTTGAATAACTAATAAGTATACAAAAGTGTATTAATTTCTAAATAAGACAGCTTTTGTAAGTAAACTTCTAAGCCTTGGTTTCTGAGAAGATTTAAGCTTTTTAATTTTCATAATTTATCCTGATTTTAAAATAATTTGACACTAATTTTATTAATTCGGTTCCATGGCAATTTAACGGGACATCTTCATATATATTGGTCCTCAAATCAGTCCAGTAAAAGTAGATGGCAAAGTTTTTAAAGTATTTATAAGCAAATATACCATTCAGTTTTCAGAAGTGTGTTTATAATTCGCGCACAAGCGAATGAATTGGACTCGCCAGGCGGTAGAACTCATCAGGCGGTAGGACTCGTGTAGACGAAAATATCAATTATGCTAGATTAGTTTCATTTTTGATTAGCAGATATAATAAACTTGTAAAGTGTTATTAGAAGCTAATTGTCATCTACTTGTACTTGAACTAGAAACACATGCATTATTTTATTGCTTTGTATGGTCCTCGAGGGACGACAATGAAATGACATTTAATACTCACCGATGACACAAAAGTTTTGGAAAATTCCGACTTGTTTTCCTGCAAACTCTACAATGATGAACCATGATAAAGTATTAAACACTGATTTGCCTCAAAAAGTGTTACAAAGCACTAAAGAATACCACACGATAGTAACGTATTTAAAACATGCCGTTTTACTACGACTAATACGCTATGTTTGTTATTCGGCCGGAATCGGCCGAAAGTAGACGAGACGTAGTCGAAGTAGAGGAGACAGCCACGCGGCATTGCCACTTTTATTTATAGAAATTCTTCGCGTGCTTGATGACACTATTTAAAATTCTAAAGTAGGTAATTACGTATGTTTATTTTGTTAACTAACGTAGATTTAAATTAGGTATTTATATAATAACAAATGTAACATGGTTCAATAAATTTAAAATAGTAAGTGCTATTTACAAACAAAATATACCTACTTGAAAGTCAAATTCACTGATTAATAAGGAAATCTGGCAAACATGCTCGTGTACCACAGTGTGTGTTAGAATGCGATTTAATTTGTGGTACATACAAAAAGTAAATAAATGTATCTTTATTATTTTATTTTATCTAATGTCAGTACCATAAGCCACAAAAAGCATAATACACAAAAAAAAATTCGAGTAAAGCTGATCAGTCGCTAACCAAGTTCATTGCCTGCAAAAAAATTAATCACACATTAGCACTCAAGCAAAAATTATACCAGGCACGCCTTATATCGCATTTTAGGATTTTAATTCTCTCAATATATCTTGTGTCCAATTTTCAAACAGGTTTTGCCTATTGAAAGTTAGAAATTAAGCGTGGCAATTCAACGGCATGTAAAATAAACGGGGTCATCTGAAGCATAGGTAAATTCTATAAATATAGTATATTATTTTATGACAGCCCATTCATAAGTTTTAGCTGAATGGTAGAGTGGTATCCCTGAAAACCTACCCATATTATAAAAACAATGAATATTTTCTATTTTAAAATATTAAAATGAACAGAGGCCTAGAATGGTATGATAAATTAATGTCTATATAATGTCATTATTGAAAGAATAAAGATCCATTACGATTGAATGATTATATATTATATGGGAACCTCAAAGGTTATGCATGGATGACCAATATATGCAAGATATACTAATAACATTAATTCCAATTATTAGCTTCGAACGATCGAAAATGTGCAAATCTAGTTCTGCTTATTTTGTAATACTCAATAACCGCTTAAAAGAAAATTTTGGTGTAACGGACATTTTCGGTGCGTGAGCGTAACACATATTATGAATAAGAAAAAACTTATTTCAATGATATACATTCCAGGCAAAGTTTGTCAAAATATATTTTAGGCAGAGTAGGCGATTTGGTTATATAGTCCAAACTGTGGGCGATAAAATATTTCTAAAAAAAAATGCGTGAAAGGCCAGAGCGAATTACAACGTAATTTTTACAACGTAAAAACATTTAAAAGTAACCGGTCGCACCCAGAATTTGGTCGCAGTCTCACTACTGGACGAATGTCTTAAGACATAAATCAAAATAGCCATTACATAGTTAATTTCATATGAAACAGACCGTGAAACCAATCGCACCCAGAAGTCCCTGAAAGAAAAAACAGTGGCTTTTCCGATCGATTGTTAAAAACTAACCCAAAAAAACCAAACGTGTCAATATTGTCACTGAAATCTGGACAACTCGCAACCTATAAGAGCAAATTAACGATCCTATATGTTAAACCAAACTTGCGGATCAACCTATACCACACGTAGCTTTTGTAAAAAATAATTGTGTATTATTAGCCTAAAAGTATTGCAAAAAGGTATATTTTTATTAAGCCGCAATCTGATGAAACTATATTTAAAATGACACACAACTTGTATTTATTCTTAATTTTTAAAGTTATAAAAACTATAAAAATG
Source organism: Pissodes strobi (assembly GCA_016904865.1). Taxonomy (NCBI): domain Eukaryota; kingdom Metazoa; phylum Arthropoda; class Insecta; order Coleoptera; family Curculionidae; genus Pissodes; species Pissodes strobi. Next base: position 133,520 of record JAEQML010028262.1, on the reverse strand, counting down.
TGAAACATTTTGGATGGCCCGATAAAACTGAAGCTATTTCATATTCCACTGCGAATCCTACTGCTGTTATATTAAGAAGTCATTGCCTCCGATAGTCCCCGTATAGCACCGTTTCCTGTTAGCAACTCACAATAGTCAAATTAAAAGTTGTTAGAAAACCTAGTTAAAGTCGGTCTATAGGAATAGGAAACGGTTAAAAACGCATCGAAACTCAATTATGAACAATGAGTAAATTTTACGGTATTTAGCTATTCAAAAATGTGTAATGGCTAAAACGAACGGTATCTCCGAAACAATGCAATACCTTGTCCATTTGAAAGAAACGTTCCTAAAAAGCGTTAACTTCCGTAAATAGGCTTTAAGTAATCGCTTCTTTTTCGTCAATAACCTTTTGTTTTCGAAGTCGTGATTACCGAATTTTACGAAAGGGTGTTGACCTATAGTACTCGATAGTTTATCGGAAATTTAAGGCACGTTTCATTTCATCAGGCTTATTCCAATTATTTATAAGACAATTTGGTGGCTGAAAACAGCAAACTAGTGATAATGAAGATTTATTGAGCTTTTAGTTGAGACCTCAGTTTAGACCATATTCTACGGATATTACAATTTACAATAGCAAACCTTCAAAAACCTTAAATTAATTACAATTAACATACAATAACACTAATATGGGTAATATATTTTGAAACAGGCGAGAATTAGAGAGATGTTCACTTACGGCAGCAGTGCTTAGTTATATTAGATTGGAATTTATTATACAAATTGTTACCTATACACAGGGTGACAATTTAAAAACCTACAATGGATATTTTCTATAGGTACTAAAGATATCAAATTTCTACAAAAACCTCGGGGAATGAAAATGTGGTATTTTGCAGACCGCCTTCACCCATCTTGGAAGCACTACCCTCTCCACTATCAAAGACATATAAAAACAATAGACAGAGCAGATCATTCATAAACTACCAAATATTTACATGTCAACATTAAAAATATTAACGTGAAGAGGGGATAAAGTAATGAATAAAAATGATGAAGATAGCGGCCGAAGCGCGTCAAACCAACGACGCGCCTGCGTCATGTTTCTCCCGGCGCCGGCGGCGCGGCGCACGATAAGCGTAACATTTGAAGGGACACCTGTTTAATGTCAGGTAACATTGAAATAAGCCTGCTGTCAAGCAGAAGATAATAAGCCATAACAAAAATGAAAATGGCTAGACATAAAAGAGTAATTTATTAATATTGAAATATGCACATAACTAAAAAAAATATATTTTAAGTTACAGTTTGAAAAAAACAATTTATGTTAAACTGACAATTGATTAGAGGATTGATTACAGGGTGTCGCTAGCCGCTGGCCGGTCTACTTGGGAATAATACTAATTATATAAAGAAACAAAGGAACAAACAAATTTCATTCGTTACGAAATAAAATTAATTTGACGTTCATACTTCGTATTCTGCTTTGACGAAATGCCTGGGTTCTTTGGGTTACCTCATGATGAATTCTTGTCTTGAAGTATTGTCTCAAGATGAGTCTTATTAATTCATGACAGTGGCCATCGATGCACGATTCTCAAAAAAGTGATCGCCAAAATAGTCACACATATTTTATACTTTAGTTAAAAAATGTTTGTTGTTTTATGAAAAAATCTAAAGTATTTTTCGGGACCAGTTAATAATAGAGCTATTAAAAATAACAAAAATGCAGAAAAATATTTTTTTTTGTCTTTTTTTAATCTGAAACATATTTGTATAGAGCGTACAGGAACCCTCGTTACGTTTTGCCTTCAAATATTTGAACATAGCCCTCCGCTCCCTTCGGGGGCGCAATGAACAAAAACTAATCGAAAATATGGGCGAAAACATCGTCCTGATCTAATTTCCATAATAAACGCAATTGGCAATACATAAACAAACAAAACGAAACGAAGCAAAATCACAGAATATAAAATGTTGACAAACGGACGGCCAAATGTCAGCCATGCTATCCTGCCGACCAGTGAGAGCGAAGAGCAACTGTATATATACGCGAAAACGACCAATAGAAAATGATCACGCTCGATTGTTTGCTACGGTTCAAAAAATAATTGAAATATTAATATTATATAAGAAAATCAATTTGAAATTGGGTCCTCTTATTATATTATAACGCTATTAGGTAGTTTAGATAGCATTATTGTTATGGATCACCTATTATTCTGATGCATGACATATCTCAACAACTAAATTTAAAGGGTTAATTAATTTTCCATAACGTTTTGCAAATAATAATTTTGACAAAGAAACATCGGATTTTATTAATTCACGACACTACATGTAATAGCAAACAAGAAATAGTTAAAATAGGTACTCTAAGATAATGTTCGCAGAGTACGACATTAAGCACTGCCTAACCATTCTTCAAAATGTAGAATTCAAAGAGAATCGTCCAACGTCCAAATAACACTTAATTAAATCCACAAACACTGATACGCAAAAACGCAATAGCCAAACAGCTGACACGAATGAATGGATATTCTGTTTTGATGAACATGGCGGCCAGTTCCTTTTAGACGAGTGCCGGCTATGCGACGTAGTCGGCGTGCGCGGCAAGAGGGAGTGCCGGTGAGTTCGTGAACAATGCATGTGAAGTGGCGACATATAGGGTCCAGTATACATAAATTGTGTAGCGGAAAATAGGTTATAGCACTTCGTCTTTTTTGTGTTTTCATTTTGATTCTATTTTTGTATTATAAATGTTTATATGTTAGTTTTATAATCTACACGGTGTACTTTAAAGCGAAAAATCAATATTTTGAAATGCTCTATTTTCTAATAAATGTAATATTTCTGTCACGTTATTAAAAACAAGCTGCCGACTTTCTATGATACAGACATACTCTTAGGTGTCATCGGCAACAGCGCCGCAGTAGTGGTAAGTAATAGTACGGCTTCCGTACTATTTTATAAGAGGGGAAAGAAGAAGAGGAACGATGTTGGCGTCTTCATGTTTAGTAAACAAATCTGTCTATTTTTTTATATGCGTCTTAAATGGCACTACTCCACTTGTGACATATCTCTGGAAAGCTACTCAAAAATGCTTTTCAGCGATACCAAAATTAATGCGCTTTAATTACGAAATGTTAGCAAAATGTTGAGAAGATATTTTAAAACTAGCTTTTGCAAAATTTGGCAAGAAAAATTACAAAATAAACGTAAATAGGTAATGAAAGAGCCTATAAATTAAAAACTTACGTCTACGTAGCAACTTACATAATTTATCCATACTTCTTCAATCATCGGCACGTACGTTATTATTGTTGTAATATGTTTTGAATGGTGGGCGGTGGAATATAATATTCGCAGTAGCACATGCAAGCTGCTGTATATACACTATAAAAGGGTTCTTAACCAAATTTTTTTTATCATTAGACTAATATTTCACCTCACGCATGACCCTCCGCTAGCTTCGGGGGCGCAACCTAACAAAAATAACCCAAATTAACCCAAGGAATGCCCAAAATCAAGGGAAAAAATAATGCAGTCCGACAATCGAATCTTACATCTTTTCTAACAACGATACAATCTTTTCTAACCTAACAACGATTCACAGGTCGAATTTGTACTTAAATCCTGTCGGGAGCAACAGTAAGATATTCTACGCGTATGGATAAATTGTGTAAGCTGCTATGTAGACGCAAATAATTAAAACACTATTGTAGTGCTAAAACTATTTTTTTGCAATAACTCAAATGCTTGTTTTTGTAAATTTTTTTAACCATTTTAGTAAGTGGTGAAAATGATTTCCATTTTGTTATAAACAGAAATAAAGTCGATTTTCAAATTTCTCCCTATCTTTCTGAAAAATGTCTCTTGGAATACTTCGACAACCATCAATGACGCAATTCTTCCAGAGAAACCGGCTGGGTTTGGTAAACTAGTAACTAAGTAAACTAACCCAAACTAACCCATAAAGAATTCCATAAAGCTAAGATCAGGTGGTCTTGGCGGCCACTCAATTGTACCTCTTCTACCGATCCACTGATTTGGATAATTTTGGTCCAACGACTCTCTCGCCACAGCAGCATAGTGTGGGGGTGCACCATATGGCTGGAAGTGTCGAAGATTTTCGTTCAAATTTAGATTGCCTTGTAAGTCGCTTTGGTTTTCAAGTTCATGAACAATCGAGGGTTTCATAGTTAGGTTGGACATTTCAGCATAAACTTGGCCGATTAAATTTTCTTCAATAAAAAAGGGACATGATATTGTCTCCCAGTATTCCTGCCCAAACACTGACTTCTTGGGGATATTGAGTGTGCCCCTCTGTAAAAAGATCGAGAAAAAGATGTGTATTAAATAAGGACAGTTCGGTTTATTTACATGACCATTTAGAGAAAAAGTCATCACTGAAGCAAATGTTTTTTTTTAATAAATTCGGGTGTTTCCATGTCATGGTTTAAAAAAACTGGATTGTTCTGTCATTGTCGCCAAAGTTTCCATTTTGTAAGGGTTAGCATACATTTAGTATGCATTTTCATTACTTATCAACAGATTATCTGGGATACGCCGGTAACCGCTGCTAAATGACGCGATGGTACCTTTGCATTTATGGAAACTTAACCAATAATCTCGATCTGCATATCTTCATCTAAAACTCTAGGTTGTTGTCCTTTTTTAGTACCAACAGTGGCTGACGTTTTTGTCGGGATACCTTTCATTAAAAGTAATGGCAGTTCTTAACTATAGCACATACCGTGAGCACAATAAACAAAAATCATTCCTACTTCTTCCATAGAGTCCACCATTTCCAAATTAAAATAAATTCGAAGACAAAATACAGGCACAAGTGATGGCAACAGCGAGCACGTTAAATTTTAAGTGATTTAAAAGATGCAAATGTTATTGAAGATTTTACAAAAAGAGCAAAAAACAAGTATTTGCGTTATTGCAAAAAAAAATTAGCACTACAATAGTGTTGAAAATGTAGGCATCATTTACGATTATTCTCTAATGTTTCCTGCCAAATGTTAGAAAAGCCAAATGTAAAATATTTTCCCAAAATTTTGTTAACATTTCGTTCTTAAATCTTATTAATTTCTGTATCGCTGAAAAGCATTTGTGATAAGCTTTCCAGAAAGGTGTCACAAGTGAGTTAATGCCTTCAGGGATGGACGAGATGGTCCGTAATAGACCTCCTCATTTTTGTTCTTAAATGTAGATTAAAGGCTGTGTGCATGTACGAAACATACTAAATGAAACACCCTTTGTATTCCATGCAAAACTTTTAATATAAAAATTACTTCGTATAAAAGTGTAACAGAGCGCAATCGGCCTAAGCCATCCTCAGTGTTATTTGTGACAAGTATTCATTCATTTAGTACCATTTTTATTCCACCACGTTTTGGTAGAAATGGTATTTTTATTTTGTTATATAGGTACTTGGACGCTAATTACTAAAGAATTACAGTAGGTCTGTTCCAACCGACTAGACAACCATACGAGAGACCGTCATTTCTAGTTGTCAATTTAATTTTTGGAGGTAATAAGTACCTGCCATGTTGATAAACGAATTATGCTACTGGAAATTACCGTCCCATGTACGGTTTCTTGCTCAGTTGGAACAGAGCTAATATCTCCAAATCATAACAAAGACTTTATTTATTCGTACATAATACATACTTAGGTATAATTATTTCTGTTTTAGAAGGGATTAAATGGTTTATCGTTGGCAAATGGCAATTGGAGCCGGACGCCCATAAAGCAAACCACTTCAGAAACACAACACCAACGTTAAGTTTTCGTAAGTGAAATAAAATCTCTAATCGCTGACTAAATTGCTTATTGGTATGCGATGCACGCACTAATACGGCACCGTATTTTTAGAATGACTTTGAATGAAAATAAAAAAAGGTCAACGCACCAATAGCGAGTTCAATATGGCCATTAGTAAAAATAATATGGCAACTATATCCGATACGGATATAGCAATGTAAAGTTACTAAGAACGTAAGAATATCGAGAATATAATGCGGTAGAAATCCGATTTAGATTAACATTTTTATGAGAAGCGTCAGTAATGAAGCTGATTCGAAACTGTGTCCCTAAATTTCAAAATGAAAATTGTGAAGCAGGTTAATTTTTTATAGATATGTTCTATATTGCTCTGGAGTTACCTTATTAAATTCAAGTAAAAAATATAGGACCTCTTCGTTCCTGGTCTCTGGGTGTAAATTGCGCAAGTGCCAATTAAGTGGCCCTAATAAAGCTAAAAAGTTCTTTTAGGTTTTCTAGCTTCATTATAGGGTTCCTTAATTGGCACTTGTGCAATCCAAGAGGCCCTATGTTTTTCTTGTTGAAATCGAGAAAACGTTAACAATTTGACATATAAAAAAGCACGGTAATCAAATACCTAGATTATTTAGACTTACATTGTAGGTATCGCAAATGTTTGCGCCAATTTAAGCTACGAATTGATTTTTCAATAAAATGACAAATGAGAAAAGACCGAAACATTTCGCCGGCACCTATTTGAAGCCTAAAAATCCCTACTGCTGAAACGTGTTTTGGGCGTTAATTTCCTGACTTGTTAACAAATTGAAGAACTTCAAACTATTCATAATAGTTACGATTTTTTATAGCATAAAAGCAGACGATTTATAGATAACTATAATATAAGTAAGCGTAGAAAGATGTAAAAAACTGCATTCTACTGCAATTTTCAACCAACATGAGAATGATTGGTTAATCGCAATCTTTCAACTTGTTGCAAACGTCTGAATTGTTTCGGAACAGTTTGTTGAAAAGTTGTGACCGGACGCAAGGCGATGATCAGCTCATAGTAGTAAATAATTACGCACTTAAATCAGAAATAAACGTAATTATATATCCACCATGCCGGTATGACTAAGCCAATTGTAAACCCCATAATGAACCGAAGACAAGATGAGAATATAAAGAGGAATATAGACAAAATCAATATTTCAAAACAAACAACAATAACCAGCACGTCCCACGGAACGAGTTTGGATTGATTTGTTTTTTTGCCATTGTCGGTTTCTGGAAGTACCATTGGCATCGCCTTTTATTTGACGACCTTTACCTTCCGCTCACACCTGCCCGAGGCGCCCATGATTCATCATCACCCAAGTATTATTTCTTTAAATTGAAAGACTTACAATAATAATAATTATTATAAACATGGGAAGAGAGCAGCATTTTATAATTATACGTTTTATAATGGGCAAAAATGGTAGTTTAACATACTTATTGAAATAACACCACATAAAATACGGACATCTATAAACTAATCTTATTTTGAAGACGACAAAATACAGGAAAAATATAAAGTAGTGTCACAGAAAATTACGTTGGCATTTACACATATTTATTAAATAAAATTCTAGGTAATTTTTTGTGCAAAGTTTGTAAATTATTTTAATTTAACTCCGGGTTTATGAAAGTCAAACAAGAATATTTTAACCTAGGTTTTAATATACCTAACACAAAAAGTATTTTTTAAGACTGTATTTAATAGCCACATTGTTAACTTAATGACAAATACACTATAACACTCATTTACTAGCATTATTCAAATCAAATCAAATCAAATCAAAAATAGCTTTATTTGTATCAAACAAGTAAAAATTTGTTGTGTACAAGCCATAATTAAAAATAATAAATAATAATCTGAACATAGCAGAAACTGTCAAAGGACAAGGCTAAGAAATATATCAAATAAAAACAATAAAATAAAACAAAATAAAAAATAAAATAAAAAACAAACATACAAGCATTAGAAATTCACAACAATAAATATACAATAAAATTAATTATATGATGTGCGTCAGAGAGCGTCCACAAAGAATTCTTCTATACTATAATAAGCTTTTGTTAAGAGCAACTCCCTTACCCTGCCTCTAAAAGGCTTGTAAGAACTCAAAGCCCTTATGTTTCTAGGTAAGAAATTGAAAGCCTTTTTAGCAAAGTAAATGAAAGACTTCTTCACTAGGGTGCTTCCAGGGATAGGGAGTGGAACGCAGTTCACTTGTCTTGTAGAATAGGGTCCGGCATCGGCAGCAGAAATTATGTCATAGTGCTTCCTGTAGACCAAGCAAACGTTTTCAAGCAGGTATAGGCAAGGCACAGTCAGAATTTTATTAGAAATGAAGAGCGGTGTGCAAGATTGTCTAAAAGGGATCTTAAGCATAAACCTAAGGGCCCTCTTTTGTAAAATAAGGATAGAGTTAAGATTTGCAGCACTACAACAGCCCCAGAATGCTATCCCATAGGAGATGTGAGACTCCACCAGCGAAAAGTAAGCATTGCTTAGAACACACAGCTTCAAATGGTCAGAGAGAACTCTCAACGCATAGCAACTTGATGCCAGCTTGCTCGAAAGGGCCACAATATGTTGTTCAAATTTGAGGCTTGCATCAATCGTAACTCCAAGGAATTTCGCACTAGCACTGGGAAGTACAGCGTCACCACATAAAGAGATGTTAGAGCGAGAGCACTTGAAGTTTAACATATTGGTCTTGGATATGTTGAAAGACAGCTTGTTGCTGTCACACCAAATTTTTATCATGTTCAAATCAGAATTAATCATGTCCTCCAACAACACTCGACCAATGGCGTGCCAAACTATGGAGGTGTCGTCGGCGAAAAGCCTAATACTACCCCGAATTTGGAGAGAGGCCAGATCGTTGATGTAAATCAGGAACAGAAGGGGTCCAAGAATGGATCCCTGAGGCACACCACAATTGTTGCTCAATTTGTCAGAAAACCCTCCCGCCAACAAAACAACCTGCTGACGATCATGCAGATAGAACCGGAACCATTTTAGAGCAACACCTCTGAAGCCATACACCTCAAGTTTTCGTAGCAGCACACAATGGTCGACACAGTCGAAGGCTTTAGATAAGTGGCAGAATACCGCTGCCGAAAGGAGATTATCGTTTGTGCCAAAATAGACCTCTTCAAGAAGAGAGAATATTGCATCCGAAGCTCCTTTGCCGCACTGGAAGCCAAATTGATGATTGGACAGAATCCTATGAGAATTAAGAAATGAAAGAACTCTGTTCTTGACCAGTCTTTCAATTAGTTTGCCTAGAGAGGGAATAAGGGAAATTGGGCGAAAGTTAGCTGGAGAGTCTGAATCGCCCCCTTTGTATAAGGGTATAATAACTGCATGTTTAAGCATTTTGGGAAATTCCCCTTTTTCAAACGAATCATTAATTGCGTGTGCCAGTGCCAGAAGACCGCTGTTCTTCAGGTGAAGTAACAGATTGATCGAGATATTGTCATGGCCTGAGGAATTTTTGATTTTGAAGTCTTTGAGGTTTTCCACGATTTCAGGAACATCAACTGGTGTCAAGAAAAAAGAGTCAGGGATATTCTTGCCTGCTAAGTAGTCCATCGGGTTGATTCCCGAATCGAGAGTAGCTGAAAGAGTTCCTGCTATCGAGCAGTAAAAAGCGTTTAAAACATTGGGTGAAGGGTTGCATGAGGAAGATTGGGGACGCCTTTTCCCTCTTATATCATTGATAATAGACCATGCCTCTTTTTACGTGTTGCCAGAATTAGAAATTCTACTACTAAAGTAAAGTTTTTTGCAGCTTTGATTACGTTCCTATAAATTGATCGATATTTGGACAACAGAGTGAGAATAAATTCACTAGTGCAGAATTTTTTGAGAAGATATAATCTTATATTTTTCGCAGATATTCTAATTCCCTTGATTAGCCAACCTTTACTATGTTTTTTACTTTTTCTCTTTAAAGTGACTATGGGAAAGGCCAGATTAAAAGTTTCCGTCAGGGCACTGTAAAAGGAATCAAGTGGGTCTGTACACCCTGGAGGCAACCAAACAACCTGCTCACAAAGCTTGCAAAATTTGGTGAAATTTCTTTTACAAAATATTCGGCCTCGACGTGAGGGTAATGGATGCAATTCTGTGGATAAATTGAAGCGAGACAAAACTGCTTTATGGTCCGAAATAGAAGCATTTAAAACTCTACAAGAGATATTGTCGAGATTAGAACAAACATAATCCAAGGTTGAAGCAGAGGACTTAGTAATCCTGGTAGGCTCCAAAACGTGCATATGCAAATTAAAACTTAACAAAACAGTCTGAATGGTATTCTTTGTTATGGAAGCACCGTAGTCAATATTAAAGTCACCAGTAAGTATTACAGAAACTAGAGGAGGGAGCTGACTCAATAGCATTTCCAAACCCTTCAAGAATTCTGCCAAACAAGATGTAGGAGAATGGTAAATACAAATAACATAAGTGTTTAAAACATTACAGTGACTCACAGAGAACTCTAAAACTTTTTCAACAATTTAAGTGGTCAAACTTATTAACAAAGCTAAATCTACTCTCTGCTTCCTTGCTCAACAGCAGCAACGTGCCACCATGAATAAAGTCTGATCTACTAAATTTTGAAATAACATTATAATTTGGTAAGTAAACTGTTTCTTCAGGAAGAAGCCAGTGTTCAGTAAGGCATACTAAGTGTGGAAAGTCTAATTCCTCCAAGAGCAAATATAATAGTCTTATTTCTTAGAGACTGTATGTTAAGCAAGAAAACGGAAAGAGCGTCAGGAAAATCGCTCAGTCTAAAAAAATATTATCATCACCTAGCAGGGAACTATTAGATGAAGAGCCTTCATCATTTATAAACTTGAAAAATTTCATTATGTGAGTGTGCAAGGATTCTGCTAAGTCATGACCAAAATTGCTCTCATAATTACATTCAAATAACCTACATAAATCTATTTTATGATTATGAAAAGACTTGCAGAGGGACAAGTTGCTGTCATATATTATATTTAGGCCCCTGCACGGAAGTTATTTAAAACATGAAGGGGAGAACAGACACCACTTAACCACAAAATCACTAAATCATCATGTGTAAAGTCCCGAGCCAGAGATGATGCGGTTGTAACCAGTTCCGAACTTGTACATCCAGGCTTCAGGAAGTATTGAATGTTGAACATATCTGCAAATTTATGGCGTAGATGCTTCAGAAATACTCTGTTGTTATTACCGCTGACAAGAAGAAGCTTTGGAACCTTAGCCCCAGGCTTGGAGCAACTAGGTAGATGTAAGGGAAGTCCTCCCTCAACTAAAGGTTTGTTGCTTGTAATGGTTAGCTGTTTCCCTTTTAAAACCTCAATTTCGAAGAGGAAGCTTTCTTTTTCAGCTTCAAAAACTCGCAATGACCTAATAATCATCTCTCTATTCATTCCCATCGACCGAAGGATGCGAGATTGAATCAAAGCAATACTTCAATAAACTCATTACGAAACTGTTTGGAAAACATAGGCCGAGGCGGATTCTGTATACCTTTTTAAATCCTAGAGCAAAAACATAAAAAAAATAAATAAGTAAATCTAATTTGTTCTCAATAATTGTATAGCTGTAGAAAAAGCAAGCAAAAATAGTCGCACAAAAGGCTATGATTTAGTTTTTGTTAAATAATATTGTTACGGCTCGCACCATCTGTATGTCTTAAGGTCACCCTATACAACTTGTAACTTGCCGCGTCTGCGTTATTTCCGCATGCAACATCGCCTGCCAACAACATTCTTGACAGCTATGTTATTTCCCCGATGTATAGTGCGGCCAAGGCCGAGAATAATAGAGAAGTCGCGGTCGTTTCCGGAATATTCCCGATATATGTTCGACTGGACATAAATAGCGCGCAAAACGCGTGTCGCAGTTAGTTGATCATCGAGTGTTGGATTCTAAAGATCTGTTAGTTGTAAAGTTATAAGATTAGTATAATGTGTTTAATTATATACAGTATTAAGGAATAAAGAGGGTAATTATTACATTATTACATCAAAATAGTAAAAGATGCACTTTTGTCAGAATCAACCAGTCCTCGCAGTTTAGACAAATTTACTGCACTGAATGGAGACTGTACAATATATATCTGTATCAATATCAGACGGTGATTGTTAAAATAACTTTCATGCAAGACGTTTTTTGTTCCCGGCAATTTCCCATCGTTACTTCTTGCCGCATGCCTTCACCGAACGGATTATGTTATAGGCGCCATCTCGAATTAAAGAATTCCGGTCCTATAGCAATTAAAAGCTTTCCTTTGGCTTACTTGCCGATGTCAATATTAGTTGCGTCCCATTGATTTTTATATATATTATTTAATTTTCTTAATGAGTGGGTTTATCTTGCTTGATATAAGTGCAAATTCGTAGCTTCTTCGAAAAGAAGTAGTGGTAACTGCTGGATTCAATGCTGTCGAGTTAAGGAAACCGCACCGAGTTGGTTCTCAAACGGTTTTGAAAGGTCTTTTAACAAGAGCGCGCCAGCGCCAGTCCCATGGCTATAAGGTGATTGATGTACAGATGTCTGGTCCTGGGTTCAAATATTGCTGATTCTTGTTTCTTTTATTTTTTTTTAAACCAAGTTAGCAATTATTTCTTTAGTTTCTCAATCTTAAATGTCTTCTGCAGGATAGAGTGCTAGATTTGCAGGTCCTGCATGGGTATAAATTTTGTTGATTTAAATGTTTTTCATTTAATGGACAAACCGGTAACATTGGGTTACGGCCAAAGCGAAGTGACCGACTTTTTTTTGAAATGAAACTTCTGTCGGCGTTGTACCCGGAGAGTAAGCTGGTAAACGCATAACGAAGGTTACAAAATGTATGATACGACGAACGCGTAGCGTTACAAAATGTGCGATTCGAAGCAAAGAGGGAGATATAGCATTGGCAAAGACAGAACGAGAAAGTTACTCGACGACATGGAGAGGCAAGTTTATCTTCCGACTCGTCCACAATTCACACCAAGTATTGGATAACCTTTTATCTTCGTCTCTTGCACGTCGTCCGCACCGAACTCGCCTATCTTTCTCTGATAAGAATCGATCGATGAACGGGCCGAGTTTTAATGTATAGTATCTTCTACTTTTCGTGTCAGCGATTTTGCATAAAATAAAAATATAATTTTATAACCTATGCACCATTCAAAAAATCTTATTTTATTATTTAACGGGAAACATGTACTGTGAAGACCTGTAGGAAATATTCTCCGTTTCTGTTCTGTGCGGATGAAGTATCACTTCATACTAATTTTTTGTTAAATTCATATTTATCTTAATTAATATTTTGTGACTTCGTTTAAATTGGGTAGGAAGCTACTGCGCAATCAGCCTCCTGCGCTATATTGTGTCTATTCATGGAGCCAACTTTTGATGATAATAATTAGTGGCATTGTATCAGCTTTGTTGTAGATTCTCTCTTTTGTCAGCATTCACAGGATGTTCTGATCGTTCTCTTTGAAATAATGACCGAAATGCAAATTAAAAATATCTGGGAAAATGTATAGCAATAAAATATTATAAAGACAGTGTGTCTATCGAGCACTCTGAGCAGATATTTATTTGGCAAAAATGCAGGGGAGAAAATACGACGATTTTCACAAACAGAGGGCTTCTTAATTCAAACACAAATTGTTCCGTACATTTGATTAGTTTTTGAGGGTTCCACCTGTAACACGATTTTCTTATTAATTTCAAAAAGGAAAATATAATTAGAGCGAACCTAACACCGGCGAGTAATGTGTCGGTCAGGTGTGGAGTTTGTGAGCTCCACCAGTTCTGCCAGCAAAACCGGAAAAGCTCCGCTGGTGTTATGCGGGGTTGTTAGGCACGCTTTATTAAACAAGAAAACACAATCTTAACTACGGATCGATCTATTGGCTTCTAGCTTTTTTAAGTAATTAATGATGATTGTACGTAGACCAATTCTGTTGGTAAACTCGGTACTGTATGTCTTACAGCTAAAAACTCTAAACACTACTATCCGAAGTGATCACTTTGGTTTACTTAAGATTAATACAGATATGTAAATCCAAATAGATCAATTAGTAGCCGAACCAATAATGAATGCAGTAATAATAATATTATCAGTTAATAACGAAAACCACAATAACTAAATCAATCGGCCGGAAAATAAATGAATTAATAAAATTAATGAAAGCTCGGCCAACAATGCTAGATTTATATTAAAATAATTCGAACGATTATATCAATCGCCCGAAAAACAAAAGAATTAATAAAATTAATAAAGTCATGTTAAAGCTCGATCAACAATGCTAAATCCATAATATAAAAATAATCGGAACCATACCACGTTAGATCCGAAAATCTGCTGCTGAAAAGGCTGCAAGCTCAGCAGTTGAGGTGAAAGTCACCTGCTCGAGAATGAAGTCCTCCGCCCAAAAGGTGAAAGGGAGCTCAAAGGTGAAACCCTGTACTGGGACTCGGTAGTGAAACCTTGTAATGGCTTCTGGCCCCGGTAGTAAAATCGGTTGTAAAACTCCTGTAATGGCTTCTGGTCCCGGTAGTGAAATCGGTTGTAAAACCCCTGCAATAGCTTCTGTCCCCGGTAGTGAAACCCTGTAATAACCCAATACTAATTAGATCGTACCCCCTACTTCAATCAAGAAAGTATAGCCTCCTGGTATATATTTTATATAAAACAAATCACCCCAAAAATTATCAATGGATTTTCAGTATTAACCATCAGCAAATAAAAGAAATACAAAAGATGCAAATAACTTGAATATAAAAAGAAATGGGTATGAACCACCCCTAAATAATATAAAGTATAAACTTTCCCATATGCTCAAAACCAAAGTTACGTTAAGGAAAAAGTTCAGATATGATAAAAGGAAAAAGGTAAATTAATATCCTATGGAATGCAATGCAACTGGTGGTCGATGTAAAAAAAATACAGAAAAAGCAATTAAATCATTAAATTAAACAAAAACCACTTTTAGCAATATTTACCTCTCTGAGTTATTAGGGTGGCCTGGAGGATCAACTGCCTCAGTTTTTTAAAATGAGCTCGGAAAGCCTCTAGAAATAAAGGAAAATAACCTTTAGCGTCATGTCGACCATGTACTGGTAGGCAGTAAAAAAAAGTAAATTCCAGAAAAAATCTTACCTCGTGCAGTACGAATATCCCGATAAATCGGTTGTGTCAAGCACTAATTGGGGACTCTATCCCAGATCCCCTAGAAGGTTAGTATTAAACACAATACAAAAAGGTTGAGTCACCTAGAAACTGCATTACAGCAAAACGCTTCCCCTCTTCCCAGTAGGTATTTCTAGAAGAACGAGATCATCGGTTCAAATAGTCGATACGAGGAATACTTCTAAGAAAATAAACGAGAACTAAGCGTCGTAAAACGACTGCGGAAGCAACAACTTATGAGCTAAAATTAAATTTTTCAATAAATAGGAAATATTCCTAAACGAAATAATAAACCTCTAAAAATCCGAATCGACAACAGCAATTATGGGAAAATAGCCCTTTACTAATATTCAGGGCTACCAATCGAATATTACAAAACTTACATCATGCTACTTGCAAAGATAAAATATAAAGAAGAAAGCCCAAATATCAAAGTTCACAACTGTCGGTAAGAAGGTGGAACTACAAAATAACCTCAAAATCCACTAAAATATAATAAAGTAAAGCAATCATTGACGATTGAAAGAAGCAGCAGTATCTCAAACCAAATCCATGACCCCAACAAGTTAAAGCCATATCAGCCTGAGATTACAAGCGAAATATCCAAACCGAAAGTAGTATATGAATTTGACCGATCTAACGAGGATCAAAGGTAGGTTATTAACTCAGTTTTTAAATACAGAACTACAAGTAAGCAAAGTTAAACTAATTATTATTATTTTAGTTGTTTGATAAACCTAAAGCGAACCAACAGATTATCCACTAAAATAAATACAGTCACAAAGTGCTGGAGGACAACATACGAAAAAGGATGATCAGAATAGCCACTTACGGCCACAACAGTGTTATAAATGATAATACATATACTAATCGTACGTATATTAAAATTAATTAATATTAATAAATGCTGCAACGGGAATTCCGCTAAACTTATTAACAACAAATCAAATAAATCAATTTATAATTTACCGAAGAGGTTAATATTCAATAATTCGTATCACTAAATATAGCATATTTTGTTGCTAAATAAGTAATTTAATTTTATAGCATATACGTAAAATAAAATTTATAATCTTTTATAGTGGCAAAATCAGACTAATCAGAAATAATAATAATTTGTGAACTGCTTTCAGAAATATTTGTTGGCAAACCGATAGGTTGCAGGATTGACTCTATTTCTTGAATACAAGATTTGGCTGAGTAGGCTTCAAATTACGGACTACCTAGTAATATAAAAATTAATGAATAGAGCTTTCTAAAGTCAGTTCGACGAGCATTTAATGAACTGAGAACCGAACATGTGTCATAAAAATGCTTAAAGTCAACTTTCAAGTCGATATCTGAAAAAGTGTTGTAATTAGGACCAAACGAGTGAACTGAGGAAAAGTGTAAATAAGAGTATTACTTCATTAGTTTAAGCCAGGATTTCTCAATGGTGGAAGATTAAACGTTTTACGGTACATGTTTGTAACAAATAATTGGAATTGGAATTTTTCTACTGCTATTATCTCGCCGGTTTAGCTTAAATTAAAGTTTATTTAAACTTGAAAAAAAAATTATTTGAATATTTTTAGTCTCGTTTTAAATTTAAATAAAATATGAAAACAAGCTCTTAATTTTATTAGGCTTTAATCTCGGTTTTAGTATTTAAAGCGTATTGTACAGTTTAACATTTTTAATTAAAAAATGAAATTACTTATTTTTACTATTCTCAATGAATTGTACTTATTAAAATCAGTGAGAACAAACATTTAGTGAATTAAATAATAAAAGCTTTGAGAAAGATTTTTAAGTAATGAAGATGTGGAACACCTGTATGTAAATAGTTCTTAAAATTAAGATTTTAAATGTAGCCAGTTTATCAACATATTCCCATTTTAAAAGTGCATCTCGATTATTCCGAGTAAAATATAAGCATGATCCTTTTTCTATAATGATGAATATCCAAATATGCTTTGAATGTTTCAGAACAGTATTACAAAATGGAAGAGTTACACTCTCGGTTACAACTCTGCATGCATAACGGATTTTGTTACATTATATTTAAAACAATAGGAAATATGGCTTTCTCGAAAATGTAAACAAACCTATCGAAGTATTACAATTGCCCCACTTGATCTATCAAAATTTTAATCTTTAATTTTAGCAGTCAACACTTTACGCTTTTATAAAGCATCAGAATCGCAACTGTCATAATTTACATTTAGAATATGGATCTCAACATGGACGTAGGAAACACCCTATATATCAGAGGCGCTCGATATCGTAGATTATAAAGACAGACCGTGGGAGATATCGTGGGACCAAGCCGTGGTCAAAAACGACATCCTCTGCTCAACCAAGTGAAATCCCGAGCATTAGGTACAATAAATAAGGAAACAGGAAGTCGCCAACAACTGTTTCAGTCCATCGGACAAACAAGCTGATCTTGTCACCTATTCACCTCGGAATTCACTCAAACTTGTTTATTAAAACAGTTATAGTTGATATACATGAAGTAGAATTCCCTCGAGAATTTAATATTGGTGCTGTATTCATAAATTTTAAATTAATTATACAAATTTAATTTCCGATTTTCAGGGTTTTCTCAACTAAAGAATCATGCCTTGAATCATCTATCGCTGTCTGAATTCGTATAAAATTAAACTCGGAATGACTGATGTGTCTATTTTGGATCAAGTACATATTTTTATGATGAATTGGTTTAGATGGAATCATACCCATCCATACGCTCAATTTAAGGTAGATAAAACTACTATCTTTTCAAGACATTTAACCTCGCTATATATGTTGATTATCATATATTTTCCGGATTATGCTATAATTTAGAACAAAAATTTGAATTATTATTATTCGACCTTAACCCATCGATAACACGTATACACGGTATTACAAATATTTTCCAGTTTAGTAAAGCTTTTTAAGTAGTTAGAATTTCGGTAAATTAGAAAAAGGCATATACCTAGATTCATGTATTATGTACCTTAAAACATTACTTACTCATAGATGCGAGAAATCATCTTTGTCGGCAGTTTAATATTTTATAACTCTAGGATATGTTTCGACTTGCTAGATTGTAAATCAATAAATAGCGATTCTTCATCAAAAATTCAAATTTGTAAAAAAAACAGCTTAAAACCTGTTAAGCAATAATCTCGGAAATAATGGATTCATTATTGAAATCTTAAAAATGTCTGACGTCTCGTATAGATCGAGCAGGTGAGTAAATTAATTTGACAAACGGCGACCATTATTAAGAGGTCTCTGGACTGATAATAAATAATTAAAGTCATAAAACATGCGCATTTACTTAAAATGCTTTCAAGTTAGGGAAACAGCACGTAGACCCCCATACCAGTTATATCCCGTTTTTATCAATACGTTTCAGTTACAGTTTCCATTTATTTTCCAAAAGACAGAAATTACATTTGCATAGGTATCGTCAAACAAAAGTATGATAAAATTACTAATATCTAGAGTACACAAATTAGCAAGAGTTGTTACCACATATTACAATCAAAAAAGTCTTGCAGGATGTAGAAACATTTTTCCAATAGCACTCTTCAGCAATAATTTGAAGGTGGACCATTTTAGATATGGTTCCTGCAGTCCTGCAGGCAAATGATTAAATATTTTCAGGCCGGCAATGTCAGGAGATTTTGATGTTAGATCAAGCCGATATCCCGGAATATAATATTGGGAACTATTTCTTGTATGCATACCATGCTGATATTCACAAAGACTTAAAAACGTTGATCTATTTTGAATATAGCAAAATACTTCTAAACTCTTTTTTGAGATATTAATTAAAACGTTGTCGGAAAAAGTCGAGTTTCCCCAGAATACATATCCCGTATCTCAAATGAGAGTCTACCTTAATATATTAAACGTTTAGTAGCTGATTTTGAGTCAGGACATCTCTGAGGTTTATTATATGATAATTAGAACTGTTTATTGAAGTGAAAATTCTTTAGCCAGGGTATTAAGTTCGAAAAAATGAAAATTAAATGAAACGGGAATCAAAGTGAAACACTTTAATGAAGCTATAGAGGGCTGAAATTTTCAGGGCATGTAGCCGGGGTAAAATGAGGATCCTGGGCGAAAACTCTGCAACGGAGCCTCGGATCGAAAATCTGACAAGCGATGAGGGGGAATTATACCCCCATCCCCGTATACCCAAACATTTTCGAAAATATGGGAAAAAATTTAAAAAAACGTATCAAATTGTTCGGAGAGTTAATAAAAAAGTATTATAAAACGAAATAAGAAAAATAATTAATAAAAAACAAAAAAAAAAGTTAGAGAAACGCGGTTTTCAGCGAAAAAAAGGCGAAGGAGTTGAGTTACTAGGTAGGGGATGACAAAAATGGAAAGAAAAACAAAATGCTTTAAGAAAAAAAAAATAAAAAAAAAGTGTCGAAGCCGGGGGGCAAAATTGAGGAAAAAAAAGCTTTAAAAAACTCAATTCCTAATATCTCTTTCAGAAGTTTCACTTTAGTTGTGTGCTTATAAAGGTGAAGTACATATTTTTTTTTATATTAGTGTTCCACAATGAATTTTCCAGTTGAGATTTTTATCAACGTGGAGGCCCAGAAATTTGGCGATATAAAGAATCACCATTTTTTTTATGTCTCTACCACTGATCAATCAAATTTCTGTCATATATATTTTGACAGAATCAAAGACACATCACAAAAAAGGTTCCCGAAACAACCTTGATAATCCAGTTGACATATATACTTAATAAAAAATATTGGCGGCAATATCGAACCTTGAGCGACCCCTATTTCTATAGGTTTTTTTGTTGAGTATGATGAGACTGATACGTATTATTCACGAGAGCTTTAAACCATATTTACTCATTTTTTTGGTGTATTTCTTACTCCTGTGGCATCCAGTGCAGAGCACATGGTCTTAACATCAACGCAGTCGAATGCTCTGCTGAGGTTAGGTACAGAAGATCCCAACGGGACACTCGCTTGCCTCGATATTGTGGACTATTTGTCTAAAGTAAGCCAGGGCCGCTGTTTGTGTGCTTCGGTTGGAGCGAAACCCATGTTGGTTACCAATTAAAATATCAGTTTTCAAGAAAACCCAAAAAACGTTCGAGAAAGGCCCTCTCATTAATAGTGCTATTTAGTTTAAACTGGAAAATAAATTGAAAAGTTTGATTATTATGATAAAAAAATTTATGTAAGTGCACTACCTGGTGTGGTGACTATATGCGTCAATACCTTATGGTAAGTTTCAGGGTTGGTGGAACCGTAGCGCGTCAACGTTTGGCTACTTATATAACACTGTCACGGCTAGCGACCATCCGAATGTTTTTGTGCTACCCTACACAACTAAGCTTGCCGCGTCTACGTTCTTCCGTCTGAGTCATCGCCGACCGAGAAGGTTCCAGATAGCATATTTACACATGCTACTATACGACGGCACCAGGGTGCTGATATCGGTTAGGTTTTGTAGCGCTACAAAAGCTCATTGATTTGAGCACCTATGCTGCCTGTCATTCCTGTGCTGCGGGTTCGATTCCCGTCGGTCGCGACATATGTTTTGTTTATTGTTTTTTATTAATTTACCTTCTTAATGTAGGGCTAGTTTAAATTAGCACTTGGCTAGTTCTTGTTGATTGAGCCCCCGTAGCGAGCGAAGCGATCGGAGGGCCATGCAAAGCCATAATAATACGGGACGCGTAAAGCCATTGTCCAGTACAACACAGCACACATTTTCGAATAATAGGTATTATGATGGCTTTGCATGTCCCTCCGATCGCTTCGCTCGCTACGGGGGCTCAATCAACAAGAACTAACCAAGTAACCAAAACTAACCAAGGCTAACCCAAAATTAAGAAAAAAAGGTAAATTAATAAAAAAAACAATAAACAAAACATCTGTCGCGACCGATGGGAATCGAACCCGCAGCGCAGGAATGTTAATCATATACAGCGATAAAGAATAAAAAGAGTATTATTTTAAAATAATGAAATTTGTGATTTTGTCAGAACCCACGGAAAAACGTAACAATAGCAAAACTTTAAAGTAAAAACTTTTTGTTAACATTTAAGTTGACGTAACTACAAAGTGCCTTCAAAAGTACACCTACAACCGCAGAAAGGCTATGAAAATGCCATACAAACAGCCTCTAAGTAACATTATAGGCCTTTCTATGTTATCTCACATTCAAAAGTATAAGTAACAAACTTTACTATAAAATAAAATAAACTTTGCGGTGGTACCAGTCTATTTTCAGACTCGTTACTTATACATTTATATATCAGTAGCGAGTCTAAAAATATGAAGAAGTTGAAGAGGTGGAGACCTGTGGGACAAGCCAAATAGCTGATGTGATTCAAAATGGGATAACCGTACGCGTGTTTAAGAAACCTCCGCGTTACAGAACCCCAGTTAAATAACGTCACTTGATTGGCTAGATAAGCACGTGTGTTACACTAGCCCAGCCCAGCAATGTTGTTTACGTTTTTTTACTTGACGCATTTGTATTCATGCAATGCCCTATGCCCTCCGTTCGCTACCGGACGCAACCAACAAAAACTGACCCAAACCAACCCAAGGCATGCCAAAAAAACTAAATAAAAAAAAAAAATTGCAAGGGCCGAGCGTCGAACCCATTGCTCCCCATTCTAAATGCGAGCCTGACCACCTGAGCCAGGCTTTCACATTCCTGCTTTTCTCGATAAGTATCATACAAATGCGTGAAGTGAAAAAAAGTAAACAATATTGACGGGCGGGGTTGGAGTTAGCCGATCAGGCGGCGTTATTTAACTAGGCTTTTGTAACGCGAAGGCACACGAAATATGCTAACCGTAAATGTACGCCTGGAAACAGCGTGGAAATGTGGAGTTTGAGCTGGTATTGAGGCTAATAAAGATACTCATTATAAACCACAGCTTCATATTGGGCATGTGCAAACAATGAGATAATTGGATTTTTGGCTAGCATTTTTTTCTTCAGAATAGATGGACAATATACACGGTGTCCCATATAAGAATGCACAGTACAGGTATCTCGCAAACCAGAAGAGGTACAAAAGATGATTAAATTAGAGAAAAGGTGTGCCTTGCTGAACCCTACAACGTCATGCTTCGAATTGTAAATAAATCCGATTACTTCCGAAGATATTTGAGAAAACCCGAATTTTCCCGATTTCGTTTTTATTTTTTTCTGACTTTATTTGAAAAGATATGAAAATACAAATTTCACTTTCCCATTACCACTTTTCCTGCTCTTCAAGTTGGTGTTATTACATTTTCAATCTGACGTTTCGTTTCTTAGCAACCATCATCAACTTTGTTTTTTTTAAATAGTCGAAATTTTTTTTTATTCCTAAAAAACTCTAATTTCAATCCTAAATTCAACAACATATCGCTATTTACATTTATCCGACGTTTCGGATAAAACAAACCATCATCAATGGTATTTGATGATGATAACGAAGAAACGAAACGTCGGATCAAAAATCTAATTACGTCATCATGTAGAGGAGGCAAAATGGCATAATAATGTAAATTTTATTTTGATCAATTTTCTTTATTAAAGCCTTAAAAAAATGAATAATTGCAATCTACGAATTCGTGAAATTTAAAATATAATTAATTTTTTTCAGATTTTAATGAAGAGGATAGATCACAATAAAATTCACGTTCCTCTGCCAATTTTTGTCCTCTCCCTAATGACGTAATTAGATTTTTGATCCCACGTTTCGTTCCTTCGTAATCATCATTAAATAACATTGATGATGGTTTTTTTCAGCCGAAACGTCGGAAAAAATGTAAAGAGCGATATGTCGTTGGATTTAAGATTAAAATTAGTATTTTTTAGTAATAAAACAATTTTTTTCGACTATTTGGAAAAACAAAGTTGATGATGGTTGCAAACAAACGAAACCTCAGATCGAAAATCTAATAACATCAACTTGAAAAGCAGGAAAAGTAGCAATGGGAATGTGAAATTTGCATTGTTATATCTTTTGAAATAAAGTCAGAAATAAATAAAAACGAAATCGGGAAAATTCTGGTTTTTCCAAATATCTTCGGAAGTAATCGGATTTTTTTAGATTCCAAAGCATGACGTTGTAGGATTCAGCAAGGCACGCCCTTTCTCTAATTTAATCATCTTTGTATCTCTTCTGGTTTCCGAGACCCCTGTAGTGTGCATTCTTATATGGGATACCGTGTATTGCCATACAATAGTACCAGATTTCGTGAACGAGGTCGCTTGATATCAAAAAGTGAATTTTAAAAAGTAATTGGTCTTAGTTACGCAATTTCAATCAACCGGCTTCATAATCGATGAGACTAATGGTCGGTAGATTCAAGTCTATTCTTTGCTCCAGCTTTTAGCAGATGATTCGAAATGGGTTTGTAAAGATTTGAAGAAATTTGAACTTGTATGTAATTTACTATACTTGAAGAAAAAACGTAAGTAAGGCCATTAATTGGAATGGCCACATCAAAATGGCAGGATATTTTAGTCCCGATTATAAACTGGCAATAGACGAAAGCACGTTTGCTTGGTATGGTAAGGGACAGTATTTTGAAGACGGAATGTCAGCAATTATTAAAATTCAGAGAAAGGATGTGAGTGCAAAATTATTTCTGATGTGCATTCTGGAATGACTGATCTTGAAGTTAATGAGCGCAAAGAAGCGATGCAGCAGAAAGAATGGCATCAACATCAACTAGGAACTCGAATAGCAACAACATGGCACGGTTCTGGCAGAATTATCGTGAGAGATTCTTGGTTTAGATCCGTGAAAACAGCTTTTGAGTTACACCAAAGGAGCTTATTCTACACGGGAATTGTTAAAACCATTGGAAAGAGATACCCCGTTAACGAAGCTAGGTGCCGATGCCCACAGGGGATCGGGAGAATTCGTGTCGGTAACCACAGCTATTGATTCTGTAAAGCGTACGTGTTTAGCCTGGATAGACAACAAAATCATACTTTAATTTCTACCTGCAACCCAACTCGTCAAGGAGAACACAATAGAAGAAAACGCTATGCCAACGAAGAAAATATTGTTATAAAGGCGGTAGCAAGGACTGAAATTGAAGAAGAATATTTTGAAGAAGCACCATAACCACATCAGTGGCTCTCGAACAAGCAGGGAACACACAAATATGGCAGCACCGAATGTTTGCCAATTTGGAACCATAGAAACAAATGCATACTTAGCACATAAATACTTCAAAAGGGGGACATAATCTAACGCATGAATTTCACGGAGCAGCTAGCTTTGCAGCTGATAAATAACCCTTGGACCGCAAACCCTTCATACTGCCTGGGGACTATACCAATACCTCCTAGTTATAGGAGGTAATGACTATACACTAAGTCAGATAAACTGCGTGTTCAGAGAAAGCGCATAACTGGTAGTCGGGTGCGTATAAAATGCAAGGTAAAATCCAACAAAAAGCAAGCTATGGATGCCTTGTGGACCTAGGGATATTATATATATGTTTTCTAACGACCGGCAGAAACAAAAATATTTTTGATATTAAGCTTTTTTGCAATCCTATGTTTAAAAATTGGTTTTTTGTTTATTTTGTAACTATAACCTATGTTTACAAAAGTTTCTGCAAGGTTGCCGGATTGTGCTTAGAACTTGGCTTAGAAATGTCTCATATTTGCTTTGTTAGCCAATTAATTTGGCTCTTGATCAACCGTAACGCAGTTGCAATAGTAGGCCTCATATTTCTAAATTTAGCTTTTTCAGAATACTCTACTGAAATCTTTTGCGGCGGCATGCAACTACCGACAATGTCAAAATACGTCCTGCCTGACGGACCGCTCCATTTGCGGTTGTACGTTCCGCAGGACAAAGCCAAAAGTACCTCAAGAAGCGCCTCCAGCAAGACTTTGATCTGAACAATCTGTCATTACTTAAGCCATCACCTTTCCAATTTATGAAACCACCTTTCGCCTTCTTTGAAACAGCAACATTTAGGTCTAGATCTCGGTTTTACCTTGAGTTGTAATGTGCTCTTTAGAGTATAGAAAGAAACGATTTTAATTAGGTAAGTCGGTCTATTATATTCTGCATAAATTCCAAACTGTGCATGCGTCATTAAATCAATGGTTGCTCTAAACAGCAGCATGTATGCCGCCCACCATATATAAACCATATTTTTTAACCTGAAAAATTTGCTTTGTTTGAGTAAATCAGAATTTAAAAAATCAGAATCGTGAGACACGATTTGATGTTGTGAAAAGAAAATGTCCCAGAAACCTTTAGTCAACTAACTTAGGCAAGCCGAGATGCAAAAGTCTGATATCGACCAAATTAGGTGTTCGGAGAAAGAGCTTTCGGACTTTACGACTATTTCGTAATTTTGTTTTTAGCTTATCGGGAGCAACGTCACGGCTTTAAGTAGAATCTTAAATATTTTAATTCTACAGGACCTACATAATTCATATTTAAATGCCATCATCGAAATACGGAACATATAACATCACTTAGAATAGAGCTCCCAATACAGCTTAGCTTACTCACTTTTCAAGATGATTCAGATCGTTGCAAAGCCCAATAAAAAAATTTAATTCACGTGGTAGGTAATGTCCTTAAAGTTAAACCGCTCTTTTCGGATTTTTCGACAGATTTTTGTTGTGCTCACTTGTACTAGATTGTACTGCGTTGGGCCGCAGTTTATTTTCAAAAATGTTGAAAATTGTTGCCAACTCGTTTTGTTCAAAAAAAATTTAGCCCCGCCATATTTATTTTTCCAATCGTTTTTGTTGTGTTGGCACTATGACAGTGCATCGGGCGTCATTTGTGCTCTGAGTTGTTACTGTCATTTGTCACAATGGCCAAAACGTCAATTTTTCCGAAAACACATCCAAATTTAATTTTAAGATGTTTGCTGAAGTTTCGTTTTGTCTTATATCTTTTATTCCGGCGAATGAATACAAATGCACACTGATTTACGAATGAAATACACTATTCGCTTGCGTGTATTTATTCGTCAAATATATCATTTCATGTAACACAAATTAACTGAAACTAATCAAAATTAACCGAAGAAATGAATTATTTTATTCATCAGATCTTTTTACATTAATTTCGATTAGTTGGGTTAGTGTTTGTTCGTTTTTCCCCCAGAGCAAATGCGTGAATTACATAAGGGCGCTTGTTTGGGTTAGTTTCGGTTGGCTAAACGCAGAGTTAAAGGGCGCCCGCGTAGTGTTGTGAGTAGCGAACTTTACCGAGCGCACTTTCGCATAAATTCCGTAATTTACGGTAAAGTTCGCTCTCGTTAAAGCGAAAGTTCCCATTTAGGTAAATTAAAGGAGAATGTTGAGGATAATTTATTGAAAAATTACCAACAATTTTAAAAGCGAACGTTACCGGACAATTTTGTTTTACCTGACATCGTTGTTCGGTGCGCTAGGAGACTATCGTTCCCAAGATGCATTCCGCTTACTATTGGTCGAAACAGTTGGGCGGGACTTCAGCCTTTGTTTACTATTTTAAAATGTCTAATATTTCACTTCACGCTTGGCCCTCCGCTCGCTACGGGGGCGCAACGAACAAAAAATAATCAAAACGAACCCAAGGTATACCCAAAATGAAGAAAAAAAATTACAAACATAACCTCAAAAAAATTGAAAAAAACGCCTTGCCATCGCCGGGAATTGAACCCAGGATGCCATATCGCAAACCTAGTATCTAACCACTGGCATTGGACCATTACGCCTGCTTAAAACAATTTACTTATTAGACATTCTAAAAAAGTAAAACGCTCTAGGTCCCGCCCAATTTCTTCGACCAATCGTAATCGGAATACATCTTGGGAGCTAGCCGCTAATAATGCGCAATACTCTTTGAGCCGTACTGTGTACATTCCTTTCAAATCTCAGCAGTGTTGCCACAACTAAGTACAATAATAGTATAACTTACGAATTTCATTATCATTATAATTTTGGCACATTCAAATGCTACGAGGGCATATTTCGTTGAAACCTGTTATGCAAAGACACCTTTTTACCGACTTTTGTTGGGTTTCAATGTATTTATCATTTTCGCTATAACAAAGCCAAGATTTCTTAATTTAGTACAATTTAACGGCGGGTTCTACAGTATGTCCCCGGATGGGGTTAACAAGAGGACAAATGGACTAAAAATTGAAAGATACGAAAAAAAATTATTCTTGATAAAAATTTTTGCTTCCTCTAAAACTAAGAACTGCCCAAAAAATAATACCGTATATTATACAGAGCGATCACAAATTAACAATACGTGTAATTTTCCAAGAGTAAACTACGTGATTCTATTTTTTTTAATAATATTAAATAATGTTAATCAAAAAAGTTGATTGCAGATGTTATTGAAATGCAGGAATAGTATTAACAAGTATACAGGGTGCTACAAATTTGTTTCCTTGTATGGGTATCTCGAAAGCCGTAAGAGATGCGAAGTCGGTTAAATTGGGGCAAAGTTGCCCAATTTAAGGGTGATTGACATGCCGTCGAGAAATTTAGAGAATTCCGTTTACTTCCGGAGATATCCGTAAAAAACTGAAAATCATCTATTTTGTTTGTATATTTTCCTGCCTTTGTTTGGAGAGATAAAGTAATATAAATGTCACAATATTGTAGACACTTTTTCTCCTCTACAAGCTGGCGGTATCAAATTTTAAATCCGACGTTTCGCTTTCGGGCCCCATTCATCAACTTAATTTTTTTAAATGCGGACCTGGGTTTTTTATCTAATTTTTAAAAAGCCTTTAGTCTCCCAAAACCAACGATGTATCACAGTTGTCCGATAGTGGTAACTAATATTTTCATAAATGAAATCGGGCCAGAAAAGATCGCCCCATCGCTGTCTAACACATTATCTCTTCTGGAAAAAATCTAGATTTGTTGATACACATGACATAAGGCTTTTTAAAAATTAGATAAAAATTCCAGGTCCGTATTTAAAAAAAATGAAGTTGATGAGGGGGATCCAAAAGCGAAACGTCGGATTTAAAATTTGATACTGCCAGCTTGTAGAAGAGAAAAAGTGGCAATAAGAATGTGACATTTATTTTATTTTATCTCTTCAAACAAAGATAGGAAAAAATAAAAACAAAATAGATGATTTTCGGTTTTTTACGGATATCTCCGGAAGTAGGCGGAATTTTCTAAGTTTCTCGACGGCATGTCAATCATCCTTAAATTGGGCAACTTTGCCCCAATTTAACCGACTTCGTATCTCTTACGGCTTTCGAGATACCCATACGAAGAAACAAATTTGTAGCACCCTGTATACTTGTTAATACTATTCCTGTATTTCAATAACAGCTGCAATCAACTTTTTTGATTAACATTATTAAAAAAAATAAAATCACGTAGTTTACTCTTGAAAAATTACACGTATTGTTAATTTGTGGTCGCTCTGTATAATATACGGTATTATTTTTTGGGCAGTTCTTAGTTTTAGAGGAAGCAAAAATTTTTATCAAGAATAACTTTTTTTCGTATCTTTCAATTTTTAGTCCATTTGTCCTCTTGTTAACCCCATCCGGGGACATACTGTATATACATTTTGATAAAAGCCACTGACAACAATGGGCATTGACTTGCAAAATACTAGTTTTCCAATAAATTCTAAATCAGGATTTAGATTTTTTTTTAATATGCTATGTTCTGAAATTTTTATTTGTGTCTTTGTTCTTTTGATGTTATATGGATTTTTTTCAGTTTTTTTAAGCCAGTATCAATACTGGTTGGTTTTGTTAACAATAAATTAAATCTTTTGCTAGTATAATGTTAAATAAATATTTATGTCCTAATTTTTATTGTTTTTGAACCTACGATTCATCACCCAGTCCACCCCCTAGTTATGTGCATATTTCAATATTAATAAATTATTCCTTTATGTCTAGATATTTTCATTTTTGTAATGACTCGTTATTTTCTGTTTCAATGTTACCCGATTTCAAAAAGGTGTCCCCTAGAATGTTAGGCCTATAGTGCGCCACCGCGCCAGGAGGTACAACACCTCGTACAACACAGGCGCGTCGTTGTGACTGTACATGAATGAAATGACGCCATTTTCATTACTTTATCCCCTCTTCACGTTAATATATTTAATGTTGGCATGTAAACATTTGATAATTTATGAATGACCTGCTCTGTCTATTGTTTTTTATATGTTTTTGCATATAATATCAGTCTTTTTATAAGACTCTGTTCTAAAAAATAAGAGGGCAAATAATTAGAAAACCGTAGCTTCACATTGAAAAACACTATAGTTAATCCTCGAGTTAATCCTAGTAAAAAACTTTTAAGCAACTGATAACGTGTCTTTTACAAGTTGGGTATGCAGAATTATAGCTCTAGCTCGGATTATATCCACTATCCATTCCATATTATTATTGTATACTATCATACCAGAATCCCGCAAATGTTGCCGTAAATACTATTATAAAACGTTTCCAAGATTTGCTATCGTTTTTTTTTTATTAAATGTTTTACAGAAAATAAGACCTACCCGTGTAGAAAATTGCCTCGGAAATTACTACGGTATTTTTAGGTGTAAAAGCACGTTTAATTTCGATGATATTTCAGACGATATTCCGGTCAAATACCGTGAATTTTACGGTATTTCGAGTAGCATATCCGTAATTTCGTGTACTTCAAGAAAATACCAAAAAGTTCATGGTATTTTTAGTGTATAAAATGTGGCCATTAACCTTATCAAATTATAAAATATTTTCTACATTATGTGTGGTGTTGCCAACATACGAATTATTTTGCATTTCTAAATTTGACAACACAACCTAAACACTTTTGTATTCTCGATAAGATATTGAAAAATTACATATTGATTGGATCCCCGTCCTGCTGTAGGGGAGAGTTTTATGTCTTTCAACTCGTTCTTCAGTTGTAAGTTATAAGCTCGGTTACATAACTTATAACCGAAGTTACAGTTGTAATACACGTGTGCATGGCTACTTCAAACAGTTTTCACAATAAGCGTTATACAAAGCTGAAGGGCATTTGCCAACAACCACTTATTTAGGAATCAATCCGGAATAACAGTATCGGTAACCAACGTGTGAAAAATGATACAGACTGGAGGCTGCCACGCTACGAATGACCGATTCACGACGGACGAATAGTTAGCCTACTTTCTCTGCCGAGATCGTTCGACCTCAGATACTTTGATGCGTTTTACGTTCGTTCTTTTAATTTCTATATTAACTTTAATACCCAGCTTTGTTCCTTATTTTATTTAGATCAATTTACCTAGATAAATGCACATTCGTAGTGAAATCATTTCATATGCATGGCATCCTAATAGAATACCCTCGGTTATACTTTTACTATGTTGCCACCACAAACCTAGACAAATAAGAGACCCAATGTTTCATTCATAAAACCCCTGGAATCCTGGAAAGGCGACCTGTTATTGTTTGCAATGTTATTGAAAAATGCTCAATGGGTGGGAGAGAGAAAGGTGTATTCCGTCCCTGAATGACAGTTCAGCGTTTCCCATTTGTAATATTTTGTCCACAGATTCGCCAGTGGCGTATCGATGAAGAGAACATTATACTTAATAAAATATAATTTTTCGATTTTGGGTTGGTTTTTTAAAACAGATTTAGGTCCATAGATTATTATTTTTAGGGGTTGATAGAATTCAAAAAGGTGCTTTACACACTTTCAGATTTAAATATTTGATAACTCTCGGTGATTTACTACGGACTGAAGTGTCGTGTTTTCAAAACAATTGATAAATGATACAATAAGAGTCCGAAACTACTTTTAAAGTCGAATACCTAAATCGGCTAATTTAAACATTTGTAAATACATATTTTACTGGCTATGAATAATAATCAAAAACTTATAAAGAGGAATAAAAATAATCAAATCAATCAATGTAATGATCAGAAACATACAGATGATTCACTTACAGGTACTTACCGCTAAAATGATTATAGAATTAGGATTTTTTTGTGTGTATATATCGAAACACTTGGGATTGTAATTGTAATGGTAAATTTAAATAAAATAAATAAATAAATATTAATATAAATGCATAATACAATATTAACATTTTCCATAAAATCTACTTAATAACTAAATTGCTTACCGAACCGAAAAAAAAATATTCTGCAACGTAAAATTAGAAAATTTATACCTAATTGGTGAAAACCAAGGCAAAAACCACACTTTTCTTATTTTTCAATAAAAAATCTACATAGCGGACCATGAGATTATTAATTTTGGCTAAAAAGTGTTACTCTTAATAATTTCTCTACTAATATAACAAGAATAAAAACAAATATTAATATTATGGACGGGTTTACAAATTAATTATTAAATAAATAAAAGTAAAAAAATTTTTTTTAAAACAAGCTTTTATTTAAATGCACTAAGAAGAAGAAAATAAAATTTGAAGTAAATCAAACCCATTATTTTGTTACATTAAACATTTTATATGACAAGCTTTTATATCATATAAAAATGTTTAATGTAACAAAATAACGGGTTTGATTTACTTCAAATTTTATTTTCTTCTTTTTAGTGCATTTAAATAAAAGCTTGTTTAATTTTTTTTTTACTTTTATTTATTTTTTACTTTTTAGTAGGTATTATGGTATAGCAAAACCATAAATTTAGTAAATATGATATTTTTATTTATAAAACTTAGATTCGTACTAATTCGTAGTATATAATAAAAGCCATTTTGAATCCGCCATTTTGAATTTTCAATATCTGATAAAAAAATTATATTCCTTGTCCCTAAAAACCCCCTAATACGAATTTTAAACCAAATCGGACATTCTTTAAGTAGTGCCTTCCACTAA
Source organism: Pissodes strobi (assembly GCA_016904865.1). Classification (NCBI taxonomy): domain Eukaryota; kingdom Metazoa; phylum Arthropoda; class Insecta; order Coleoptera; family Curculionidae; genus Pissodes; species Pissodes strobi. The sequence continues at coordinate 101,708 of JAEQML010028262.1, read as the reverse complement.
CCTTTAAAGGGAGGTGGGAAGTGTAAGCAACACCACTGTCTTCATAAGAATAAACAATGGCAACACCATAGTTTTATATTTTCCTTTGAACTACAAACGCATACCAAATTTGAAGCCAATTGGATAATAGAAGTCAGCTAAAATTGACTTGCAACATTTAACCCAAAAACGGCCATGTTGAATCCGTCATTTTAAATTTTCAAAATCTGATAAAAAGTTCAAATTCCTTGTCACCAAAAACCCCCATATACCAATTTTAAACGAAATCGGATATACTTTAAGTCCTTGCCCCCCCACCCTCCCCTTGAAAGGGGGGGGGGGGGGGGGGGGTAGTGTAAGCAAGACCATAGTTTTATATTTTCATTTGACCTATAAACGCATAGGTACCAAATTTGAAGCCAATTGGATATGTAGAAGTCCGAGTAGAAGTCAGCTAAAATTGACTTGCAACATTTAACCCAATATCGGCCATGTTGAATCCGCCATGTTGGATTTTCAACTGATCGGACATACTTTAAGTAGTGCCCCCTCCCCTACCCCCGAAAGGGTGGGAGGTGTAAACTTAACAACATTATAATATTGTATTGTCATCGGAACTATAAACGTGTACCAAATTTCAAGTCAATCGGACATTTAGAAGTAGTTCTAATTCAGCTTGCTAGATTTGATTACAGACAGACAGACCTACAGATGAAAGTAAATAAAAGCTTGTAAAAACACGCATCCTTGGAACCGCAAAACAAGAAAATAAGTCTTTACACTATTACTAGCCATTACTTTATTCCCTCTTTCTGAGTTGGTACACCAACTGACTGAGCGGGGTGGGGCCCCTCATAACAACTGCACACAAGTGGCCTGCGCGATCTCCAGATATTATTACACTAGATTTTTATTTAAAAACCGATGTTTACAAAAGATCAATACATGACACAGCTGACCTCTCTCTCGGCTGACCTTCATAATAAAATACCTACCAGTGTGTTGCCACTATCAATAATATGAATACACAATAAATCACTTAAATCGAGACTTAAACTTTATAGAGAATATAGAGATGAATTTAAATATATCTAAGTACCTAAATATATATTATACTGTCAATAGATTCGAGGTTGAAAACGTTAATTACCCTTATTCGTAACCCTTTTGTAAGCCTCGATTTTAAATAGGTAGGTACCTATAAAAAAAAATGCGGAATAAAAAGCATTATTTAAAAAATAAATAATAACCAACTAGATAAAGAACGAGATAAAGAACGAATAACAAAGAGCCATAGATAATTGACCTCGTGATTCATTCCTATTTGGTGTAATTTATTTTATAGATTACCTATTTGCTTGTAATTCAAAATATCGGTGACTTATCGGGTGACTTAATTAAAAGCACGTTCGATGGTAGGTATCGAGCTCGGTATCGAGGTAGATACATAATCAAGGTTCTTCTAATATACCTACAAAGAGAAATATTTTTATGCGTCGTCCGAAAACGACAATGACACGTTAAGAGAAAGATCACTCCTTGCATTACCTTCTCAAGTAAGTATACAAGAAATTACATTTTTAGGGGGTTGTTCCTTACATAGCGAACCCCCAATTGGATGGCTTCAAGATACCTTGGAAGACGTGTGTTTAGCACCCAAAAAAATATTCTGTTCAAAAAGGTGACAATATTTACTTAAAATCTCTGAAACCTGTCGAAAGTAAGTAGTACCTAGATCATTTGTACTTCTTTCATGCAAGATGCTGACTGGATGCAGAAAGGGTGTCGTTCTCCGCTTGTCGAAAGACCGTGCCTGCATCTCTTATTCCGCACCAGCCTCTTATGCCGGAAAGCCGTGTGCGTTGTTTTCGCCTCCGGCCTTCTATCTTACTCTTCAGGAAAATTCCGGTATGGTGTATTTGGCACCCGAGTTGGCACCTCTAAGAATATGACCACGATAAGAATCGAAATATTTCGCTCTTTACTCATTTACGATATTAAGAAACTTCCTGTGCATGCCGATCCTGCTCAAAAGTTTTTTGCTGGTTTTGTGTGCAGTCCAAGGAACGCAGAAAAGTCTATGGAGAGTCCACATTTTGTTCGTTGTGTCGAATGCCTCCAAACGGTTCAGTCATTTATTTTGTGGGATCACATTTCTGCTCCACAGCAAAATGAGCCTCACTACTACGTAGTGCTTAACTATCCGGAGCCGTAGAATTAATGGAAGACTGCGTACAAGGAGGAATTTTTTAACTTTGAGAAATATGGTTTTCGCATGTCATGCCCGTTTTTTTTCTTCTTCGCACTTTCATTTTTGATTAAGATATTTAAAACGTGACAGCTGCATTATAATTTGTCAATCTATGTCAAGGGCTATATCAAAATGCTCAATATTTATTGTCATGATTTGGTGGTATTGTCCGAGGTATTGTCCAATAGTTGCAGTGTTGGCATGTTTTGGTCAGCGTGGTTAAAACACCGGTTTTAACTTGTTTATTACCAGTAAGGTCAAAATCAGTTTTGACTACTAATGTGGTTAAAAGTGATCGGAGCCTATATGACACTTCTCCAAATTTTGCATGTCTTTGTCGTACTTAAAAATGGGCCATGCCAACATTTTGTAACATCGTTTACATGGCTTAAATGATGTTCTATAAACTCACATTTGAAAATTTTTCACCAGCCAAATAACAGACTTAGTGTATACCTTGGAACAAACTAAATGTAATATATATCTAGTTTTAAAGGTAAATAAATTTCATGTTTTTATGTTAATAATTAGAAGAAACAGAGAAAACATTATAAATTAAATATTTAATAACAACAACCTTGCGCTGGTGCAAACAGTGATAGGGAAGCAATAGCATAAATTAATTGTGGTAAAAATGCAATAAGACAATTTGTACTTGCCTACGAAATAAACATTATCAGCAAAAAAACTGCTTCTTTTGCTTAATGTTTTGCATCTAGACCTAGACAACCCTCGAGACAACTCTTATACGCATTTCCGTTATTGAAATATAATACCTAGTAATATTATGCAATGAGCATTTAATGACAGCCATTAAATACGAGTTGCATACACTATTATTTCTTCTACGAGTCATAGTAATAAACAGTAAGTAGTTAAGCTTTCAAAATTTCATAAGGAACTGTCAAAATTGATAGATTTTAAATGTCATGGTCATGGCAATCCTTGATTCTGACCGAATTTGCTGTGACATTGTCTTTTGATTGGATATAAAATGGTATCTTAAGGAAAATTCGTATCTTATGAATCTTAATAAAGTACAGGAGTCAAAAAACATAATTAAATCATACTCATCTGGCTGTCACATTGTGACATGTTTACAATGATATTCCTGCACTAAAAATTATATTAATTAAATGACTCTATTACTCCCTTGTAAAAAAAAAGAATAATTGTTGACCAGTCATTACCAAATTTTTCAATAAATTTTAAATTTCCTGGTCAGCAGAAAGCGTCCCTTTTCGCATTATCACCATTTCAAGCTATTATGAGTTTCTTAGGGAAATGCCACCTTACTGGTCAGATTGGAGTGGAAAGTGTAAACTAATTATTTGTATATGTTGTTTTGGGAAAGAGCTCGGGAAAAAGTATTCTGCTCGGTATTTTGTTAATTATTTTGCAAGTTATTTTATTATATAGGAGACATCTCGGGCACCACCAAGAACTGAGAACTAGTCTTAAAATAATGTAAATAAAGCTTAAAAAAATACGTAATGAGTTGAAGATGAAGAATTAGTTCCATAGGTATTAATAATCACTAGGTATTAGCCCTGATACGAGGGGGAAATACGTGAGGAATTTTAGTGTACATACATTGAGAATTTCGAGGAATTTCGAGTTGCTCATGAGGAATTTCGAATTCTCCAAGAGGAATTTCGAGATTCACGAGGAATTTCCAGTTGTTTACGAGGAATTTCGAGGAATTGCGGAGGAATTTTGGATGAACTTTATACTTCAATTTGTTTGGAAAGCCAGAGCGCCGGCGCGGCGCCTATGTCGCAGCATAGTGGCGAGACCAGACGGGTGTGTGACGTATGATAGTGCGACCAATATGAAAGTCAGACCGTTTATTTCTCGTTACTCCCGGCTGTACTCGAAATTCTCCGGATGGCATGGAATTTACCCATGTCTTTACGGTCTAATGAATTGCTTTTAACAGGTCTTTTAGTGCAGTGGTCAGATTCTGTGTATGGGATACGGCGACCCGGGTTCAATTTCCGTGGGTGGCGACACGCGTTTTTTTTTGAAGTTAAACTTCTTTATCGATGGTAAAATTAGAAAAAATGAAACGCTTATCAAAGTGAAAATCTCCGCCCCTTTAATAAAGCATGCTCCAATAAGTATAGCTAGAGGATTGAAATTTTCAGGACATGTAGCCGGGGTAAAATGAGGATTCTGGATGAAAACTCGACCCCGTAGCTCCCTCGTTCGGTCAGAAAAAAAAAACTAAAATAATTTATTTCGGAAGAACGGAAAGAGCTACGGGATTGAAATTTTTATGGTGGGTGCGCCTCACTGACCGTATGAGAGGGACCGGGGTACTAATTTAAGTTGGGATTTTGTGGGAAAACCCGTTTTTGCCGATATCTGCAACGGAGCCTCGCCTCGGCTCGAAAATCTACGGGGTCATCAGTTGGAGTTATACTCCCCATACCCCCACCTCTACAGATACCCAAAAATGTTCGAAAAAAACTGGAAAAAAGTGAAAAAAACGTAAGGAATTGCTCGGAAAGTATTATAAAACGAAATAAGAAATAAAAATAATAAAAAAAAGGTAAGAAACGCGGTTTTCGGCGAAAAAAAGGCGAAGGAATTCAACTACGAGGTGGCGGATGGCAAAAATGGAAAAAATGCTTTATGAAAAAAAAAGTAAAAAATGTTCGAAAAGTCAATAAAAGTATTATAAAACGAAATAAAAAAAAATAGAAAAAAAACAAAGATTGTTTGGAAAGTTAATAAAAGTATTATAAAACCAAATAAGAAAAAAAAAGAAAAGAAAAAATAGGTCGGAAAGTTAATACGCTTAAGCTCCGGAGATCGTCGAGTATAGCCGAGAGTAACGAGAAATAAAGATAATCACAAGGATAATCATTGGCATAAGGGTGGAATTATTTTTCATTTCGTTATAAGACGTTGATGATGTGACGTATGTCGGTCTGTCTGTTTATTTATATATTCATTAACGGAATCACCTTTACAAGTTATACAAATACTAATGTGTAATTATCAAGACAATTATTTAATATATTGAAAATAAAAAAAGATCATAATACTCCTACGCATAAGTGACTGTAAACCTAAATAAGACAATGTTTCACTGACTGTCAGGTAAATTCCTTTATAATTAAGTGTATATTTTGCAAATAGAAGCAAAATATTTCTATATATTTTCAAGACGTTATATATATATAACTTATATAAAGAATAAAATTTTAAGAGCATTAATATGAGTTAAGTTTTGGCAGATTCTTTTAACAAATTCCATCATTGTATTAGGTACTACGACCAATGATTTTATCATAATGTTCTGTGAATGTCAATTAATTATCAAAATAGGCATCCAAATCCTTAACAAGCATTTACTTCTTTCAAAAGGATGTCATTCAGGCTATAAGCCAATGGAAATTCAGTTCTTAACCTACCAAAATGGATGGAAAAACATTTTCCACTGTTTAATTTAATTTCATTCTTGCTGCGCCACCTCGATGTTTGAGCGACATCATCCAGAAGATTCTTTATATCCAAAGTTCAAATTCATTTAGAGCATAATTTCAAATCATCAGCAAATAGTATTAATTTGACTTTAATTTACTACCTATGTCATTTATAAAAAGATTAAAAAGCAGTGGACCAAGATGAGAGCCTTGTGGCCGTGCTTGTGGCACACCAGAAGTAGCACACAATTGACTGAATTACCATGAACTGACACTTTGCATATGAATAACTTGCGAATGCTTTACTAAAGTACATGCAAATAGCATGAACTCAACTCCTGCCACTATTGTACCAGAGACCAGAGATGTAATTGGTGTATAAAAACAGGTTTGCATCTACAGACCGGCCAGAAATGAACCCATTCTGCAGAGATATCAAAAATTTCTCAAAAACACTAGAGAGCTTTAGCTCAACACCATGTTCAAACAGTGTACGCATTACTGAAAGCATACTAATGAGTCGATAGTTTCGAGCATCAGCCTTATCTCCAGATTTAAAAATATGCTTTGCATTCGAACTTTATCCGAATAAGCCGAGGAATAAGCCTTTTACTATTAATTAATATCTTGCGGTTATTATATATAGAATAAATACTAATTTATAGGAAATTTTATGGCATAACATAGTAAGACACTAATTTTCAGCCAGATAATGAATATTAATAGGTACCTATAGGCGAATCAATAGGCTATCAAGAAAAATTAAATCTGAGCCCGAGTATTATTTATAAGCTAGTTCTAGAGAAATTTTAAAATATTTCTCAAATACTGATTTTTATTTTAATCTTTTTATTAAGTAAATTTGAAAAAATTTAGGAAATTTTAATAAATGTAGAAAGAATTGCAATACATGGATGAGGAATTCCGGAGAAATAAAAGAGGAAGTTCCATAATAGTAATGAGGAATTCCAAGGAATTTCGAGGAATTCCGAGGAATTTCAAGAAATGCAAGAGGAATTTCAAGACACAAGAGGAATTTTGAGGAATTTCGGCGTATTTTCGGATATCCTGAGGAATTTCTAATGTCTTACTGAAAGAAAGGAATTTCAGTGTACATAAATTGAGCACTTATTTCCCCCTCGCCCTGATATTAACAGTATTATCATCGCTATAAAAGACATGTTTGATTTTTAAGCTGCTATTTAAACCTAACGTTCTAGGTATACAGAAATAAGCTTGTAGCATTTTTCTAGGCCTTATATAGGTATTTATTTTAAAGATTCGGTTGTAAAAGACTGAAGTTTGAAAAAATCCATTCTAATCCCGCACAAGATTTATATAAAAAAGATAGCAAATTCTATACATTTTGTGTCAACTGCTTTATCCCTATATGCGTATTTCAAAACTGGCTGGAATTCGGTAATAAATTATTGCTGAAATCATGGGCCCTTGACTTTGACTAGATGTTTAATGAATGATGAAAAAATTATGTGTTAATTCATCAAAGAATCTTGATGATGTCCTTGAACTTATTTAATATCAATTTTCTGTTTTAAATTTCTCAATTTATGTATGTTCTCAAACCCATTAAGTAATGCGTTTTTTTAGTTATGTCATATGTATGAACTAAATTGTAAAAATTTTATTGTCTTGTGACAAAGTTTATGAACTCCAAGATGAACTTCGTAAATTTGACATGCCATTAGAAGTAACGTACTTATTAACGTAGCGTTAGTATTATAGCAAAAACATAGATCACACATTAGACACAAGCAGTTAGCTGATGTAGCAAAACAAAAAAATGTCCTATCCCAGTTAGTAATGAGCGAGACCCGAGGCAAGACTGGTCTTGGTGTTTCAAAAAAAAAAAGCAAGACCAAGCCCGTGACTAGGTATGCAAGAACAAGATTAATACAAATGTCATGTTCTGCAAGGCCAAGACTTTGCAAGAGTTGCAAGGCTTGCGAGATACTTTCAAGTTGGATTTTGATGTTTTCAAAAATTTCAGATTTTTAGGTATACCCTCGGGTAGAGAGTAAGAGGGGAACATGTGGAAATCAAATTCAAAGCAGTCTGAGATTATTTTATGGTTTTGTGTTTTTTTTTACGCCTTCTTTAAAAGCAAGACTTGCAAGACTCTTGCTGCAAGACTAGGACCAAGACCAAGATAGCACATTAGTTTGCAAGGTCAAGGCCCAAGATCAAGACTCTATGTGCAAGTCTTGGTCTTGCTTTGCTCATCACTACTACCCCTACCTGTCGTTGTATGGGCATGTTCAGACACTATAACTTTGGAAAATATTGAGGTGATCTACTTATATCTTACTGCTTTTTCTTGACGCTACGTAAGTACAAATAGGTACTGGTGGTGGTTGCACCCCTGGAGTAAGTGAAGCCAGTGATCAGTAATGCATGGCTGTATTAATAGTTGAACACATAACAAAATACTTTAAAAAAGCTCAATAGTTAGTTGCCTATAACCTGGGGCTATGAGTTGTCATACTGTATCAAACAAGTTTTTCTCACTCTTGGTCCAAAAGTGTTAACATGGTCTTGACTGAAATTGGCCTTTTAATAATAGGAAGGTAGGTGCAAGGGTAGGTAGTACTTTCATTTTGTTGCATCAGGTAACTGTGCTTATACTTAAATAGGGTCACTACCTTAAACTCAGATTACTTTGTCACTGGCTAAATTAATCCGTGTCTTGAATAGGTATTATACATCTATTAATGTCATACTAACATTGACAATTGGCACATTCAAAACACTGATTAGTTTAATGAGTCTTTTCTTATCGAAGTTCAGAGCCACTACTTTGAACTGCTACATTAATCAATGTTTTGAGTATCACACATCTGTCAATGATAAATGTTATACTTGAAACTGAGCTTGGCACATTCAAAACATTGATCAATTTAATGAATGTTTAAGTTTACAGTGACCAATCATTCAAAATACAAAATCTGTGTTGTATTTTTTTTGATAAACCATTTCAGGAAAAGTTTGAAATGACTTAAAGCTCGTTTTACGCTTATTGAATTTCTCCTCAAATGTGTTCATGAATATTGGCGTGAATGTAGTTGCGAATATGATAAGTTTTGTAATTGTTTTATTAGCTCATTGTATGTTTTTGGACATTTTGGATTGGAGATTTATGACGTTTCCATCAGTTCTACCAACACCAATATTTTCTGTTTTATTTGATGTGATAGAAAAAATGAGACCTCCAAGTCAATTTATTTAATAAGGTTATTAAAAATAGATTAAAACAAAAAGAGCAAACTTTACTTAAAATTTAAAGTTGGCATAAGTACCTGAATTCAGGCAAATTTGACGGAAAAACGGAACGTGCTCTATTTCGTGATTATTTCACGAATTTATTTAAAGTTCAAATTAACATTTTACCGAGCGTTTTACATTATAAAACATGACCTTGAAGTCATTTCCTGCATTATTTTACGGAGAAATTGGTAAGTGTAAAATACGTTTAACAACAGTACAAATTAAAATAGCCACCTGTTGCCTCCTAACTAAAATTTCAAGACTATGCTGTTTTCTTTATCTGTTTGGAAAAACTGTGTTCCGCTAGTTAGTGCCTAAATAAAACCGAAACCGTTACCAACTCGAAAATAATTTGAATACGCCACTGAGCCAGACATCTGACTTCTGTCAAACTGACAAAATTATATAAACAAAACCTTGGGCAATTTAATGAACAAAACATACCTAATTATTTGATATATCCTGTCTTATGCCAAAATGGCTAAGCACTTATGTATGCTAATTTATCTTAATATTAGGCTTATATCGTTTTTTTTATAGGTGATTCATTTATCTGTGTTCTACTGCTATAAAAGCTGGAATTATTGCACATTCCATGTAAGATAAAAGATAAGATTATTTTCAGCCTCACTGCATGAATTAATCCTGTGTTTCAAATCAGAAGATAAGATTAGCAATTAAAATTTTGAAAACCTACCTGCCAAGTGGAGTTTTATCTACTTCGTAGACCTCCAAAATATTTTCCTTCTGAACAACGTTCCCCAAAACGTCACCTTCCAACTCTAGGAGACCGTCGTGGGAACTTTTATAATCCAACATTTTCGATATTATTTTTTTGTAAAAACACTTAATACACTCGTCGGCCACTACAGCGAAAAACTATCAAACGTTTAACGGTCCTATTACAGGCTTTTCTATAGTAACTGTCTACCTGGCTGGACCAACCTGACTCAAAACAGCTGCCTTTCCTGTGAAGGTTATGTTAACGTCTTTTTTGGTATTTGCGAAAGAAAACAATCCATAACATGCAGTCTGAAAGAGTGCTATTTACATATTTTAAACATGTAATGCTCACTATTTCCAACAAACACACGGAAATTTAAATATCAATGAAAACATGAAACACAATCAAGCCGAACAACCCGGAGCCCTAACTTGCTATGTCCTTGCCCACATGCGACTAACTGACACGAATTCAACGAACATTGTCTTTGCTTTGGTTCGCCATTCTTTAATCCGTAGACCACGAGACCAATAAAACGGGTTGTGAGACTGTCGCGCCATCTTTTGATTAATATTCAAAATATACGCATACAAAAACAAATAGAAAGCTATATAAACTTCAACTGTTGGCAAATGCAAATAATTTGGGTTTTAAGATCCTTTACAGGCGTAGACGACTATAACAAAATCGTCCTCTCTTATTAGTCGATCCATCTCGTATTACAGTGGTCTTCGTGATGCAATCTTGCAATCAATCTGTCGCAAGAGCTCTCGCGGTCGAAAGGTTTAGATAGTTAGGTTACTCCTGGACGATACTGGTTCAAACCCCCGTTGCTTTTTTTATATATTTTTTTAAGATCATGTTTCTAAACAGTTTTTTTCTTGGTTTCGGGTATGTCTTGGGTTAGGACTTGGTTAGTTTCCTTTACGGGGGCTCAACCCGTAGCGAGCAAAGCGAGCGGAGGCCCAAGCGGGTCGACCAATGAGAAAGGCCGATTTTGATGTAGTCGTCTACGCGTGTAAAGGATCTTACCTTTTAAGATCCTTTACACAAATAGAGCACTATGTAAAAATCGTCCTCTCCTATTGGTCGATCCATCTCGAATTACAATATGTCTTCGTGGTGCAATAAATTTGTGGCAAGAGCTCTCGTGGTCGAGAGGTTCAGATGACTGGGTCTCACCTGGACGGCCCGGGTCCAAACCCCGTTGCTTTTTTTTATTATTATTTTTAAGATTATGTTTCTAAACAGTTTTTTTTTTTGATTTTGGGTATGTCTTGGGTTAGTTTGGGTTAGCACCTGGTTAGTTTTCATTCTTTGAGCCCCCGTAGCGAGAGAAGCGAGGGGAGTGCCATGCGGATCGACCGATAAGCAGTGGCGGATTTGCAGTCTTGGCCGCCCTAGGCCCCACGCTATCAGCCGCCCCTTTCTCAGCATCCACCATATAGACTTCATAATGAAATTACTTTATTGCCAACTTAAAATCTAGCCGCCCTAGGCCCGAGCCTACCGGGCCTTAGGGTAAATCCGCCATTGCCGATAAGAGAGGTCGATTTTTACATAGTGCTATTACATGGTATGGTTTAATCGTGTAATTACCGAACTACAGTGGCTCTTGTATGGAACATGGAGCCACTTGTGGCCACTATCGGCCTCTCCTGTTGGTCGATCCGCATGGCCATCCGCTCGCTTTGCTCGCTACACTACCCAGAATCATCTGTTTGGAGACATAATCTTAACAATATATAAAGACAAGCAACGGGGACCCGGGCAGTCCAGGTGAGATCCAGTCAACTAGACCTCTCGACCACGTGAGCTCTTGCCACAAATTGATGGCATACGAAGACATATTGTAATACGAGATGGATCGACCAATAGGAGAAGTCGATTTTTACATAGTGCTCTATTTCTGTAAAGGATCTTAAAATGCGAATAAGACCGATCTTTGGCTGAAAACGGGAGTGATTTGAGACTCGAGACTCGATAAAACGGAAACAGAAAAAGCGACACCAATAAAAAGATTGGATCTATAGAATGCAGCCTGCGAGAGAATGAGATAGAACACAGTTCCGGTCACATATTTTAAGGCGGGAAAATTAAATATCATTTTCAATAAAAAACATAGATCTATAGGCTGTAGGGATGTAGCCTGCGAGAGAATGAAACAGAACACAGAGTGCATATATTCACGGATCCTAAACGGTAGAGCAATGGAGTAAAAAATGCGGTGCCGTGATTGGTGGTGTTCTGAAGGTCGGGGGGTGTTACAATTTTGAATGCGCTTTTTCAGTTTACAGAACATATTTGGGTGATATGATTGAAAAAAAATTGTATGGTTTTCATTAAGAATCTTATGTAGATATAATCAAGTTTAATGTAAGTACTTTAAGTTCATTAAATAGTAATTCATGCTGAATGTATTAGAATTAGCCATGTCCTTACGGTCCAGTGAATTGCTCTCAACACATCTGGTGGTGCAGTGGTCAGACCTGCTTGCCATTCGCACGGCCGCGACCCGGGTTCGATTCCCCTCGGTGGCAAGACATGTGAAAACTTCTTTAGTGTCGTTAGCCGGCTGAGAACAAGACCGATCTTGGATTGAAAACGGGAGTGATTTGCAACTCGATGAAACGGAAAAAGCGACACCAATAAAAATCTATAGATCTATAGGTTGTAGCCTGCGAGAGAATGAGATAGAACACAGTTCCGGTCACAGATTTTGAGGCGGAAAAATTAAATTAATGTTATTCTCAATAAAAAGATAAAGGTATATCTATGGAATGTAGCCTGCGAGGGAATGAGATAGAACACAGTGTACGTGCAGTGACTTCTTGTATAAATTCACTGTAAGTGTACGCATATTCATGGATCCTATAGCAATAAGCAAAAAATGCGATGCTATGATTGGTGTTCGGAAGGTCAGGGGTGATACAATTTATAATGCGCTTTTTAAAAATTAGTCTATTAGTCATTTACAAAATATTCACTAAAAAATATTGAGCGAGCCTGCTAGTATTCGAGACACTGATGTGTAAACATATCCTATATCGACATCTTCGACATGAAAATCTAATGCCACCTTGGACTAGGTGGCGCCTGAATATAGGCAACCACTTATTTGGAATTGGTTTATATTTTGGCGTTAGAAAGAACACGTTTTACACTAACGGTTACAGACAGCCTGCAAAACACATTTCCGTCACAGGTACCGCCTGACGTGCGTTGTTTAATGTTTACAGTTGTAACGTTTGCATTAGAATGTCTAATATTACACCTCACGCATGGCCCTCCGCTTGCTTCGCTCGCTACAGGGGAGCAAAGAACAAAAACTAACCCAAGGCATGCCCAAAATCAAGAAAAATCTTTTTACAAATATAACCTTAAGAAAATAAACAAAAACATTATCGAGAACCGAACCCGGGACGCCGACCCATAGGTCCAGCATCTGAGCTACTGAACTACCAGAGCTCTTCTACCGTCCTCTACGTAATTCATTGTATCGTAAAGACAATAAGCGTCTGAGTGCACCAGAATGGATTTCATGATTCATTGGCATATTGCGACACTTCATGCATGCGCATGCGTAATGCGTGTAAAGTTTTTGGCGCGCAAGCCCTTCAATTTTCGGTCAATTGCTTTTAGAGCCTGGTGATCTATCTAGTGGTTAGATGACTGTACTTGTGAATCTTGTGATACGGCGGCGCGGGTTCGATTCCCGTCAGTGCCGGCAGATTTTTTTTTAGGGTTATGTTTGTTCCTTTTTTAAATTCTTGATTTTGGGTATGCCTTGGGTTAGTTTTGTTTGGTTGTGCCCCGGAGCAAGCAAAACGAGCGGAGGGCAATGCGTGAAGTGAAATTATAGCCAATGTTTCATAAGTGCGTGATGGTGTCGCAATATATCAATGAATCATGAAATCCATTCCGGTGTACCCAGACTCTTGTGTAACGACATAGGTAAAATAGGAACGCAATCTAACGAAAACAACCGATGCCTTCCAACAAGTCGGGAATGTATTTTGAAAATAGCGTCTCGCCGTTTAATGGGAGTCTTATCCCGAACTCCGCTCAACAATGTTGTTTACACATTTTTTTACTTCACGCGTTTGTATAACGCTTTTCGAGAAAAGGAGGATTGTGAGGAGTTGGCTTAGGTGGTGAAGCTCACTTCTCTAAAACGTAAAGTAATTGGTTCGACGCCCGGTCCTTGCAAGTTTTTTTTAAATGGATTAGTTAGTTTTTTGGCATTGCTTGGGTTAGTTCTTGTTGGTTGCGCAGAGAAAATGTAAAAATACAAATGTAAACATTAAACAACGCATGTAGGGCCCAGCGGCGTAACTACAGGCGGACCTAGGGGGGGCGGGCCCTTCCAGACATCGCTAGGCCCCCCCAGGAAGAGACTGACTTTGATTTTTATCCATATCACAATAACAGGCCCACCCTAGGCTCCACCAGGTCAGGTGACTAGTTACGCTGCTGCCGCCATAAATCGTGCCGTTCTGCAGAAGTCGGGATCACGGCTCCCTGTAGCGGCGAGACGCTAGTTATTTTGCAAACTATCTTTATCCGCTAGTCGTTTTACAAGGAAGCGCTGAAGTAGCCTGCGACTTCTGCAGAACGGCACAGTTTATGGCGCAGCAGCGTAATATGTTGGTGGTGTTGGATGAAAAAAGCACTAAATTAATTTCTGGTGATGGTTAGTTAAAAAAATATAGCACCGAACATTCACAAGAAAGTCCGCTCTCAGTCGGCACTTTTGATATAGCGCTTACAAAGGCGGGACGCCAGACTTCCACCATTCCATTTCATCCGGTTCCGAGGCGGGGTAGAGGGAAATGCTGAGGGCGGGGCTTAGAGTGAACCTTCTAGTCTATTGTTAATGTTCGGTGCCCATAGACACTGTCAAAATAAATTTGCGCTTACCAAATTGAGACTTTTAAAGAGTTCCTCGGTAAATGCAGAGCAACTTAAGCCAAAAATAACTAATTGAGAATCCTTACAGCGATATTTTGATGTCACTATGTTTTTGGTTAAGCAAAATTGGCATTTTCGCGGACATTTAGAAGATCCTTTCCGTAAGAACAAAGGACATTTCTTAGACCTGTTGAAAAATACGATTCAGTCTTAGCTCAGCACGTTTCGAACACAAACACGGTTGCGAAATATACAAGTAATAAGATACAATGATACAAAATTAAATTTTGGATTTTTTACATGACGAAGTATTATTAAAAAGTATAGAGGATGTAAAAGTGGCCAAATATTTTACGTTGATAGTGTATTCTACTTTGGATATTTCAAGAAAAGAGCAGCTGCCATCGTCTGTGAGATTTGTCAATTTTTGTGGTTTTGTGGAAGAGAGATTTATTAAATAATGTATGTAGTGGTTCGGCCGAAAATTATTTCAGTGTCGTAACAAATATATCAATCTTTCATATTGCAGACGGCATAATGATGCTAGCCCCCTAGCACTATGTCTGGATATATAAAAGAATTGCAAACAAAAATAACGGAGATAGTTCCCGATTTCATTGTTGTGCCCAAAATTTCTCGGCCTAGTTGATTCCATTACCTTCTGTACAGAAGAAAAATTTTTTGGGACGTTAGAATAGCTGTATTTATTTCAGAAAATTTTCAAGGCTTAAATTGTTTGAACCTATGCAGGGAAAGCTGAAAGATAAATCTATTACTATAAAAAAAAGTATATTACACGCTTACAGTTACGAAAAATATAGGTGGAATACATGATACGCTACGTAAAATAGTTGAAGGTCAACTGCAAAACACATCAGCAAAAGTGGTAGCTGAAGCTGCA
The DNA here is from genome assembly GCA_016904865.1 of Pissodes strobi. NCBI lineage: Eukaryota > Metazoa > Arthropoda > Insecta > Coleoptera > Curculionidae > Pissodes > Pissodes strobi. The sequence continues at coordinate 86,226 of JAEQML010028262.1, read as the reverse complement.
GGAGTACCCAGATACCTTCATCCTGAATGAATGAATGATTGATCTAGGGGGTGTTATTGCACTGCGACCGGTACAGATCTATTGTGTCCCCCTTCCACGTGCAATAAACGCCGATTTACCCTAATCCTTTACTTACTGTGTAATTGGCCTTTTCTTCACCTCCTGTTCATTAGCTATAACCGGGTTCGCAGTACCAGTGTGTTGACACCCTATTTCGTCGTAAAATAATTTAAATATACACTTGGGCAACCACCCATATTTCGCTACCTAGTTGAAAACCACTTTATGCCTCTTACCAGTGCTTAACTCTATTCTCAGGTATATTAAATATAATCAAATGAATGTAAGCCACATTAGTGACGTTTTGAAATTAATAAAATAATTGAAAGGGATCATTTTAATAGTGGCTACATTTATTTGTTTATTTTTTAATATGATCTCGTATCTACAGCGCCAGATAATCAGTCATGCACATTAAGAGAGAATGACACTGGAATTATTAATTATACACTGTGCATTTTTTTCAGTGTATCAACTTTCCTAGAATATTATATGTTACTAGCCAGTCAAACATTTATGGAATAAAATATATTCAATTAGCAATGATCTTTTCCGCAGTGAATTAACTAAATAAAATACAAAGTATGATAGCACTAATTATTAAATGTTTCCCAATATACAGGCACTCTACGCCTCATTATTTAAATAATTAAACTTACTATCTAACTTGAGCACTGAATTGTTTTACTGAAATACTCATGAATTTCTTGAAGACAGGACAACGATAAATGTTTTCAAATATACAAGCAATCTACACATTATGATTTAAAACTAAATTTACTGTCTAACTTGAGCACTGAAATATTTTACTGAAATACTCCTGAAATTCTCGCAGACAGACAACGATGAATGTTTTCAAATCTATCAGCACTCTACACATTATGACTTAAAACTAAACTTACTGTCTGTCGCTTAATGTTAACTCAGAAACTGCCATCGTAGCTGCCCTTGTTCTTGTTTGACCATCTTATCCCTCGACGAATGACGAAGATCCACCACGTTACTTTACTTTACTTTTCGAACCGACGCCATGAATTTACTCATTTACTTAGTTATTTCCACGAGCCCTTAAACTGAAAGGCACTAGTTTCGGTTTGGTCACAACTAAGACCATAGTACCGACTAGAAAATTAATATTTTAAATTTTTAAACTTTTTATCTAATTTTCGGCACAGCGACCCGCGGCAACTGATATTTCTTAGAAAATTTTGGATTTGCCCATTACGACCTACTGCAACTGGTTTTGAGAATATCACTGATTTTTCTTCGATAAGGTCACGGTTTTATAGCAGGATTTTGACGCATTTTATCCCCCAGAAAATCAAGATTCTCTGTATACCTGCATCAAGAAAACACGTGATCTTACGCAACTTTGCCCTGATTTCGGCGAAAACACGGTTTGAGTTCTAATTGTTCTTGTTTTCCATCCCTTCGAAGAATTCGGTATTTTTCCATATCTAGCTTTGGCTTTTTAGTTCACACGTGTGTTCAAAGTTCAAATAAATAAATCAGGTGTTGGCCCTTGGTTCATTACACATAGTGCTTCCGTTGATGTAATTCTCAATCAGTGTATCAGTGTACCTAAACAAGTTTCAGTGCTTTGATAAAAGCAAGTAGTCTGGATGGTTCTATGGATGGAAGTTCCTCCTGTTCGACGATGTAGCACCGAACACGAAACAGGCGATTCGCCTGTTCGCGACCGCCTCGCACTCCGTGAGGTGTTCCGAGGTATCCTTTCCCTTCTCACAGAACCGGCAACTGTCCTCGTTTTCAATAACTTTATTCTCTCCAAGTGCCTTCTCAACCGGCAGTGGCTCGTAAGAAAGACGGTGAGGATGCGGAGATTAATCTTGCTCAGCGTTATAAGGTGTTTTGAGCTTCCTGGGAGAGGAGCCTTAGAAACATCTTTGATTGCCTTAACCCTGGAAGGCGTTCCTATAGACTGATCCATTTGGTTCGCTATTCTTTCCTGATTTATTCCGTGTAGATGTGCGTCCCAATGCCACAGAAAGGTTCTGGGCCTAAAAGCGGAATTTCTGCTCCTACTTATGCCAATTGGTCTGCTTTTTTGCCTTGTATCCATTGAAGGGATAATTTGTTTTGTTAATCTTGCCTAGTTCATTTAACCTATATCTAGGCATTCCCAGGACCATATCATTCTGGAGCTGATTGTTGTTGAACTCAACGATTTGATGCTTGACTGTCTGAGAATATGACAATCTATTTCTTTCTATACTTTTTGTTAGATTGAACAGCGCACATCTTCCTATGGCGTTAATATCCGCCTGGAATATATCCTGGTGTTTTGTCATTGCTTCGAAAAGTTTGGTTCTTGGCCCAAATACTCCGGCTCCGGTCCCTTGTTCAGTTCTTGCCCGGTGTGTATACCATTTTGTGGCCCTTTGCTGCGATTTATCACGACCGTGAAGTATTTTTCAAAATTGTATCTTTTGACTACATCGTCCCTGAGGAGCCCCAGAATGCTTTGTCAGGGATGTTAACTCACTCTTTCTAAGCCATCGTCTCGCCCCCCCCCCCCCCCGCTTCTGATTCTAGTCATTGCCTGTCTAGCTGCTCCCTCTACAACAATGTGTAGAGGTGCGAGGTCCACAATTGCTTCGATTGCTGCTGTTGGACAATTTTTGATTGCGCCTGTTATGCTTATGCACGCCAGGCGTTGTTGAGAGCTGATTTTATGCTCTGTTTTTCCGTTTCCTTGAACCAGAGGATCGACCCGGAAAGTAAGGTGGGTCTTACTATCATTGCGTGCATCCATCACAGGATTTCTGGTTTACATCCCTCGGATTTTCCTGCAAGGCTTCGGCACACCATGAGGGCTCTTTTAGCCTTAGTTACAACTCCTTCAAATCCAGCGTTATGTCTAGATATCTGACTTCCGATGCAGGTGTAATGTTGGTCCCGATTATTTGGATAACTTTCATTCTGGGGACTTCTCTCTTCCTAGAGAAAGGTACTATGGTTGTTTTCCAGCCCTACTGTTTGGCGTTGAGTCCAGCTTGAATGAGTTCACATAGGGTACCCTCAACCTTTCCTCTTGCTGTGATGCCAATATCCTCGGCATACCCAACACAATGTGGGCCGAAGTATTTCCAGTAGTTCGTCCACCACTAGACTCCACATTAGTGGTGAACATACTCCGCCGTGTGGCGTAACTCGAGTGGTGCTTTTTGGTGTTTGGTTTTGAAGAAAATATTTGCACTCTCCAACTACTTGCAAAAATTAAATTTAAAGTTAAACACTGCCTCTCACCTTACCAAATCTGCTTGTGAAGATTTAAAATTTCTACGAAGTGATGAGTATTTTATGAAATTAGTGCAATGGCAAAAACAATAGGCAATATTATGTGTGAAAGCGACCAAACTCTTAAAGTAAACGGTTGAGGAAAAGTAAGAGATTTCATGAAGAAATTGCTGTAGATACTATTCATGATTGCCCACAGAAATGTTTTCTTTGTTTTCTTGGATACTTTATATAGAGACGATGAAATGCAGATTCCAACATTTTTTGCTGAATTAAAAAAAATAATTTGTTTAGAGAAAATAGCTGATACCGAAGAGAATATTTCCTCCTCGGTTTATCTATTAACTTAGTGGAAACACATAAATCATTTTTAATGTTTATTAATGAAATTAAGAGAGAAAATGATATTTCCAAATAATTTGGAATTCACTTAGCCTGACATTTCAAAATTGTTTAAAATGTATTTAACTTTAGGTGTTAGCAGTGCCAATGTGAAAAGATCTTTTAGTAGACTAAATGAAATAAAAACATATAATAGGACAACTATGGCGGAAAATCGCCTAAATAGTTTAAAGTTGGCAAAACGTACCACATCAAAGGGCTTCATAATTTCGCGCGCATCGCATTGTTGACAAAACTGTCTAATATTACACTTCACGAATGGCTCTCCGCTCGCTACCGGGGCGCAACCAGCAGAAACTAACCAAAACTTACCCAAATGATGCCCATAATGAAGAAAAAAACGTTTTGCACATGATATTTAAAAAAACATGGCTTGCCTCTGGAATCGAACCCGGGCCGCCGTATCGGAGACACAGCATCTAAGCACTAAGCTGCGGACCAGTTGACAGCAATTCGCTAGACCCTAAAGATATTGTGTTTGACAACAATGTAATACGTGCGCAACTCTGAAGCCCTCTGATGTGGTACGGGAAACGTCTATACTATAACGTTGGCGTTGTCGTTGACTATTCTAACCTAATATTTTTCGTATCATGAATTTGTGTACCAAATTAGAATAAATTTAAACAAGAAGTATTTGTAATGAAGAAATGATAGGACTGCTACTGGTTGTTTTGTGCCTTTCTTTATGCAGCTACCAAATTAAGTCAAAGACGCTATAGAAGATTCATAGTTAGACCTATTAATTTGCTATAATAAATAATAAAAAATATCAGCTAACATGACGCACGTGATTATTTGGTTCAATTCTATTGGTAATGACGTTGGTGATATCTTGAACGCACTACATCCTGTATCTGACTTTCTTTATAAAATAATGTCCTGCTATTTTTGTTTAACGTGAACTTTTGTTATTTTTCAAAATGTTTTGTAAAAAAATACAACACAACAGATATTAAGTCAGAGAAATCGACATCTGCTTCATTCTCGGTCGAATCAACACGTGTCAGGTAGCGGCTCTTTCGTGCAGGACCGTATGGTCTCTTCGAGAGACGTGAAATAAACTTTTTTATATTTTTCTTTATTTTTTTTTTAAGTAAATTAAAAGATATGTTCAATACTCTTGGAGCTATGACGAGTTCCACCGAGATTAGTATTAGTGTACACTTACCGAATTCGACCAGATATCCTCCGTTAAAATAAACACCCGGCAAGGTTGGAATACAAGGCCCTGTAGCAAGTTGTAAAGTGAGCGCGCAATTTGCCCGCTGCTCAATTAACCAGAGAAAGGTTCATTGGGCGCCACCGAGTTCGTTACGGACCAAACTGAAGATCCCTGCGTTATTCGTGGAACCTGCTGCAAGACCTTCGCTCCTCAAGGTAAACCTTGCCGGTAAGAATCGCAAAAGAAAAGATTGTCACCACCAAAACTAGTAGAGGTGAAAAATTTCGAATAGTAAATTGTAGAACCAAATAAAACGCCGCAGATACAATACTATCTCTTTATTTGAAAAAGGGGAAAAAATTAAATAGGCAGCAAGAATAGCCCTAAATAAGAATAATAAAAATTGTAAATTCCAATCAGCGATTCGAAAATTTATATCTATAAATTAAGATACGACACCGACAATTCAACTAACAATGAAATTATAACTACTAAATAAAATTGTTTATCTGAGGATGACCAAAATTCTTTGTTGTTAAGGGTAAATAATGGAATTAATGAATCAGCACCAGTCAAGTGCTCCTAAGGGAAGGAAAAAAAACTTAAGTTTAGTTTTGTCTACCGCGCGGGATCGGGATCACGTAATCCGCAGAGATAAAATGGGCGCAAATACAACAAGGGTTACGTTACCAACTCAAAAACAGACAGTTATTTCATAACAAATATTTAAAACTAAAATAATTTGGCACTTAGCTTGCATAGAAGTTTCACCGTCCGGTGAACACGGACGGCTTATTCCGGAACCAAGCTGGATGGACGACCCGCCGACGTTCAACACGTCCAAAGGACTGTCCGGTTACACCAGGTAAACAAGTTCTACTAAGCCAAATCTACAGCAGTTCAGCCAGGTAGGCGGACCATCAAGTTCCCGCCTGGTGAAAAGGCTTCCAAATTCTCGCCCGATGGAAGGACCCTAGGAATGGAAACATTCCCTAGTAACGAGTCATAACAATATGTGAACCGATTGCTATTATATACTTTCCGTTCAAAAAAAAAATAATTTAGCAGAATTTCAAATTACATTAAAAAGATTTCAAATTCAATAACGAACCAAAGGTTAAAAACAAACAAAGAATAAATGAGAAAAAGAGCATCACCGTAATAATATATTAGAGCAACCGACATATTACAACTAAACCTTAATATTAGTTATGCAGGAAATTAAATAGGTTCAGTTCGCCCAAGGGAAGCCGACATCATCAGTTAAAAATAATAGTACAGCCTTTTAGAAAGAGGAAATAAGCAGTCCAATCATTCGGACCGAGTTTGGCACCGCAAAATAAACGTACATAATCGTTGAAAGCAGTAACTAACAGCAATAGTCTGGTATAGACAAAATTCATACCATATTGTTAAAATAATTCAAATATGATCTAAATAATGAACAAAAAGCACTAAGATAAACTTTAATGAACAATTATACCAAACAAATTTGACAAATAAATGGTCTGAGTGACCCTCCAATATTATTATCAAATAAAAAGCATAACTTCCTGAATTTTAATAATTCAAAAGAGAAGTTCAAGTACGGACCACATAACGAACCAAAAGCACTACAATATACTTAAATAAAGCCATCGTACTAGACGAATTTGGCCAATAAATGGTCCGACCGACTTTCCAATATTAATATCAAAAGGATAGCGTGCCTCTACCTTTATTTTAATACATCGAGAACAAGGTTCAATACGGTAAATAACACGAAAATACGTAAACTGCATTAAATAACGTGATGTGATGGCCTCCCTTCTCAACGGAAACTAATAATAAACAAAACTGCATAACCTAACCATTAACAACCGAATTTCCCGGTTTAGTGTCTAATTAATAGATGAAATAAAACACCCACACGAATCACTAGAAGTTATCTGCAAGATTAATTATTAAAATTAAAGGGTAAAACGATAATTTCCCGTTGCATCAAATCAGACTTCGGTAATAAAATTAATTCCATGAAATTAGCGTTTTTTTGCATTAGTAACAACCTGAGGCGGTAAATAATAGATGCTTCTGGTAAAGCAGCATAATAATCAACCCATAAATTTTACCCTCGCGGCTAAATCGCTACGGAAAGGTCAAATAAATTAAACTTCTAAATTATCGAAGATCTACAGTACATTTCGTCGGAAATAAAATAAAATGATTAATTTGACTAATCGAAAAACCCCATGAATAATTAACAACGACTATTTTATTGAAATACAATAGCTTCAATTAACCTAACTAACTTGACATCATGCCGATCAATCAAGCCAATGAATCGAGTCCGATATGAATGAAAACGGTTATTTTTAATGATTATTAAATAATAAACTAGGGGATCTGAATAATAAAGAGAAACCCCAACCTCAATTAATCTCTAATTGGGATGACGTCACGTCGATCAATTATACTTAGTAAATCGGATCCGAACTGAATGAAAAGCGAAATAATACAACCATGCAAATACTAAAGATACAAGAACGCAAAACATCTGCAATTAATAAAGACACTTACCTCTCTTAAAATGAGGGCACACTACGCGACAAAAAAACTAAGTATCACAATGGCGACCGATATTTGACAAGCAAATTCCCAAAAAACTCGACCCGCAAGTTATTCCTGCATCTACGGCACCAAAATTAACGAAAGCACAACGTAATGGCCGATGCGGAAATTTTCTACGTTGTTAGTCGATAAAATCCAACTAAGGCATCTGGGATTAAAACCAGATTTTTAAATGAATCGACTTAACAGAAGAGCTTGACTCAAAAAGGCCCCGTATCATGCGAGGACGAAGGGATCGTCTCGCGCTAGAAAAATGAGAACGACGCGCAGATCACCCACATCATGCAACTAACAAAACATGAAACTGTTGTTAACTCGGTACTGTCAACGATAAAGTGTGACGAAGGCGCCAGATAGATATAAGGTTGTATTAAATCGCGGATCTAAATGTCGAACTGCAACGTAAGCCCAAAATAATACCAGGGTCGTACTAGAAATTCACTTCTAGTTAGCGACCACATCGGGATGGCACGACGTCGTAGCTAGCGTCCGTCGCCTGTACCGCTTCATAGCTTATTTTCGTTGTTGTTTAGCCAGTGAAAATACCCATTCACGTCGGTACCCAGGCCGGGGTGTTTATTTGTATCGAGCGTACGAGATCCCGACTTTTTATAGCTCTCCCATAATATAAATGGCAGGTTTTTCATATTTTGGGTTATTATAGCTAACATTTATAATATGTTTATATTACAGTCACGCTATAAAAAGCGGTTTACTGAACGCTCGATACAAAAATGCGGACGTGGGGAGCCGCATGTTTCCGTGGAACCATTTTTATCTTTGCCGATACGAAGATTTAAGAGAATTGCAAAAGTCAGAGTCCCCAGGAGTACATACTCGATATACTGGAGATTCTACCAAATAGCGCCACCTGTCTTGGAGGGTCGCCTGAGCTCTAGCTAATCCCGGACGGGGGTGGTTTCTGGAAAATTGCCTCGTAGCAGCGCCAACCACATACAAATCGAGTCACGTCAGAGAAACACTTGTAGTGTAGTAGATATTTCAAGGTAGAATCGCCAATAATAGACTGAAAACAATAGCTACGGAAATGGATTATTGCTACCTTTTTTAGATATTAATTTAATGGACCATATTTAAGACCAATTTGTAACCATTCAGCTTTATTCTGGGTCCATTGGGATGTAACTTTCTTTCACGGGAGCAAAAAAATACTAATTTATCACGCGTCCTAACAAAATATAATATAGTTCCGAATTTATATTAAAAAGTATATTATTAAATAAGTACTACATATTTTTAGCAATATAATAAATTATAAAATTTCTTGAAATTGACGAGCCCCGATATAAATGCCATTATCGAGGGATCTTATAATTAAATATTGCTTTAAACACGTACCTAGACGACTCTGATCTTATCTCTTATACAAATTCCCCAGTGCGTTCAATATAACTGATGACCTGGCTGCATAAAGAAATTGTGTGTTCGTTATTTCACTAGAAAACAAGCATGTCTCGTGTCGAATCCACGTCATCTTTAAATACAGAAAAACAAAAAATACCTAAATTGAGACTGGAAGATATATTTTTTGACAAAAGTGACCCATTGGAGCTGAAACTTCTAAGCGCTGTCCTTCGGCATAAGAAAGTATCGTCTTGCATACTAATTTTATTAGGGTTGCTTCATATTTTAGGATTTGTTTACTGCATGCAAGGGAAATACTTGCTTTACATACAAGACGAGCAGTTTAGAAACGAGGTGGTAATTTTTGTTAACAGCTTAAGCGATATACTGTTATTTGGAACTAATATTTTTGGAATTATTAACTTTACTAGAAGCACTTTCATAGTCGAGCTTTTCACCTTTTTAACCACAAAAAATGGCATAATCAAGGAAGAGCCTAAATCATCTTTAACTAAATTTCTTCACCTTCTGCGCTTTATCCAGATTATACCCATTGCAATGGAAATATATTTATTTGGCAGTCGATTCGGATGGAGTTTATACAAGTACGCTTTTCCAAGAGATATATGGTATTACACTTTCAATTTAATGATTTGCAGCTTTATAGGTCTCGTTATCAAGATAAAAGGAAATTTCACAGCTATCAATGACTACCTCGAACAAATAAATGGATTGAGTTTAGATTCAAGAACAGACATTTCTTACGTTTTACGAGAAATACCCACAAGCTCAAAGGCAGATCAGCCCTTTACATCTGTAAATAAACTTGATGTTATCATAGAACTAACGAATCATTATAATAATATATGTAATCTCCTTGACAGATTCAATTATTATTCAAAGGCATCTTTAGTCATGGCAGTGATGTGTATCACACTGAACATTTTGAATAATTTTACTATACTCATAGAGTATGCGGCTAAAACTAAAGTGATAAATAATATTCAAACGAAAGCATTTGTTTTTGTTACTCAGTCAATGTTAGCTCTCACCACAGCGGTAAGTAAAACGTTTCTGTACAATAATTCACGGTTTTACTTTGTCCCTAAAAGTCTAGTTTTGAGATTATTTAGCACATATATCATCATATATATCATATATCAGAAAAAAACGGTGTGCTTAAGACCACACGACAGAAGTGAAAACTTATATATTCACAAATCACAAAGTAATAATATATAAGATAATTATTGTGTAATGCCATGATTGATCTTCTCCATTTGTATCATAATCTAAGAATGACACAATAGATTTTTTGGTAGCTAAAATGTAAGATGTTCTTCCCAGCAAGTTTTTTTCTCTGAGAAAATACTATTTTACGTACACCCCCCTAGGGGGAGTAGTGTGGGGCTCAGCTACGCTCCGGCCTGTCCTTTAACCCAAGGTTCTCTACTGCAGGCCGGAGAGGAGAACTTCCGTGATTGGCTCCTATAAAGTCCTGGTCTTCCTGTTGTAAATGCCTTTGTGATTACTAAAAGATCACGTCTCGCGTAGTTTGTTGTGTCGTCTTTCCCTAGATGAATTGTAGGGAGCAGGATTGGATGTCACTCCACTCCTGCTCTGTATTAATTACCACTATAGTCATGTTTGTGTGGTCACACACAACTTCAGGTCTTCTGTCTGTGGTTCATCTGCGTATGTTTACGGGTTGTCGTCTGCATGGATTATAGTCGACTACTTGCCTCAGTTCTTCATTCTTCATCGGCATGGTTCACTGGTCTTAAGAATACTAGCCTAGCCTTATTGACTATAAAGTCTTCTAGTGGTTGGCATTGTAGTTCTGCCGGCAGGTCAGGATTACTGACGAACCAAGGTCACCAGCTACCATCCGGACTAGCTTGTTCTCTGCTCCTGTGATCAATTTCATGCTGGATTTCGGTGCGTATCCCCAAGCTGTGAAACCATGCCTCAGTTGAGGCCTAGCTATTTAGCTATCGTGTTGATGCCGAGCGAGTATAGCAGCGACACATGGGCTATCTCTCCCTCGTTCTGCTGGCCCTTTCTGTTTCTCTCTCTCTGCTTGGCTGAAGTCGACTCGAGCTGACTTTACCCGCATGCCGCATGAGCCTTACATAGTGGATCGTGCCGACTCAGTATCATTCACTATCCCGGAAAGCGTGCTTAACGCACGTGAAGAAGGTTCACATATATAATCTTTTTTTTATATTTTTTATACTTTAATAAAATTGAGATTATACTCATGGGCGTAGACAGAATTAACCGTTTTATTTTAGCAGTTCCCCTACAGTCACGAGGCTGCAAATTATAATAAAAATATATATAACATCATTATCAGTTTTTTTTTGTATTGATGGCTGATTCTTTATCGAATGTTTAAATTTATATCGAAGTTAGAAATATTTGGCAGGTAAAATAAGTCAATCTATTAATGATCGTCAGTATGATTTACAATTTGCAATGCACTTTCCCAATGTCTCTAAGGTGTAATGAAAAATACACAAACATTTTACCCCCACTACCTACCCAATGTTTCGCTAAAAATTATCTTTAATAGGAAAGTTAACACGTTGGCTGCCATGTGAATCACCGGTGATACATACGCATTTATTCTCGCAAGGCCATGTGTAACACATGTGTTCCATATGCACAGTTTATTCAAATTCAAAATTATTTCTTTGGGCCTACACATAAAGAGCTCCTATTACAATCGTGGCTGCGGGATAATACAGTCGCCTTAGCCGAGCCCGGCCGATTGTTTTCGAATGCGTGCGATGCAGAGTAATAGCTTAATTTTCAGGCATTTTTGCACTATTAATTCGTACAGTAGGTTGGTATTTGGTCAGTTCATAGGGGTTTAGTTAAGGTTGCCAAGTGTCCTCCTTTCGGGAGGACAGTCCTTCTTTAAAACGTCGAGTCCTCCTTTCTCCCTTGTCACCGAAATGTCCTCCTTTTTCGCTATTATAATATTATTGCAAAAAAATATAAAAAATAATAATAAAATAGCAAATCAAACTCAAACCATGTTACCACTGCTAAAAGATTTTTCGTGCTCAAATAGTAGTTCCATAGTACCATTTGAAATTTGGCACAGCGGCCTCTGAGTGGCGTCAAATAATATTCGATGGAGTACATGTCTCTATTCTATTATATACGTAGATCTCTTACACTTCAGGTTTATATTAGACGGTTTCGGTTAGTTGGTTAGGTAGATTTCGCGCCTTATATGCCAGTTATAAATTTTAATAAAGGGGTATTTTTGAAATTTCAGTTTTCGCCGAACAAAAAACGCCATAAAATCTCAACCGCGCCCTGATTTGATACAAATGTTTTTTAAATTTAAGTTTGTGCTCATGCGATAGGTGATGCCAAGCTCGACTTCCACAGAAGCGGAGTTAAAAATTAATTTTTATTTAACAAATACGCCCGTCTTGAAATGGGGTATTTTGGGTATCAATTCTGGATTTTTAGAAAAAGGATATTTACAAAATTCTATAATGAAAAGGGGTATTGTATCCAAAAAAGAGTACGTCTGGAAAGCCTAATCCTAATGTTTTTCCTCAAATTGATCTCCATTTTAAAAGTTAATTAACCATCGAGTTAACCTATGTTTTCGTTATTCAAGTAAGTACAGGCAACAAGTATATATTTTATTTTTAAAGTGAAACTTCTTTAGCGGGGGTAATAAATCCGAAAAAATGAACACCCTTCTCAGGAGGGGGAGGAGAAGGAAAAACTTAAATAATTAATTTCGGGAGAACGGGTAGAGCTACGGGGTCAAATTTTTATGCTAGGTGCGGCTCATGGGGGGCCACCTTTGACCATATGGGGGGACCGAGGCCCTAATTAAAGGGGGATTTTGGGGAAAAAACCGTTTTTGGTCGATATCTCTCCAACGGAGCCTCGAATCGAAAATCTATCAAGCGATGACCCCGCTCCGATACACGGGTTCATCTGTGGGGAAAGGAATTAAATCCACACCCTCCCCGGATACCCAAAAAAATTTCGAAAAAATGGGAAAACTTGAAAGAAGCGTAAAATATTGTTCGGAAAGTTAATAAAAATATCATAAAACGAAATAAGAAAAAAATATATTAAAAAAAAGTTAGAGAAACGCGGATTTCGGCAAAAAAAGGCCAAGAAGTTGACCTATGAGGTCGGAGATGGCAAAAATGGAAAGAAAAAAATGCTTTATGAAAATAAACGTTGAAAAAAAAGCAAAAAAAAAATAAAAAAGTGTTGAAACCTGGGGCAAAAGTTGAAGAACAAAAGTTAAAAAAAAAACTCAATTCCCAATATCTTTTTCAGAAGTTTCACTCCAGTTGTGTGCTTAAAGTTTTTTTCGATGATTTACCTGTAAAACAACGGTAATAATTATTAAAAAAATTAAGCAGTTGGGTGGATGGCTCCTCCCCATTTTTCAAAGCCGCGAGCCGCTGGAAAAGTCCTCCCTTGGCTCGTGGAAAACTTGGCAACCCTAGGTTTAGTGCTTATAAAATATATAAATGGATGTTTGACATGTTTTACCGAATTGTATATAGTGTAATGAATGATTGTAATCCGTTTAAATATTGAATCCCCGTGATACACGTGGCCTATAGGCTATAAGTACATGCTGACCAATAACTGGTGAGCCATGTGGATCACGGGTGATTTTTTTGCTTTTTAGAAAAAAATATAATTTTTTATTTGTTTTGTACTACTTTGGAATAAAGGAACGTTTAAAAAACTACTTAGCTCATTATTTGTAGTTGACTTCTGGGTCGCATTATAAGATCCTTTACACAAATAGTGCACTATATAAAAATCGGCCTTTCCCATTGGTCGATCCGCATGGCCCTCCGCTCGCTTCGCTCGCTACGGGGGCTCAAGAAAAGGAAACTAACCCAATCTAACCCAAGACATACCCAAAATCAAGAAAAAAAGCTGTTTAGAAACATAATCTTTAGAAAATAAATTAAAAAAAGGCAATGGGGTTCGAACCCGCGTTTTCCAGGTGAGACCCAACGATCTAAACCTCTACACCACGAGAACTCTTGACAGAAATCGATTGCATCACGTAGACATATCGTGATACGAGATGGATCGATCAATAGGAGAGGTCGATTTTTACATAGTGCACTATTTGTGTAAAGGATCTCTAAATGCTTCTGGGTCACTACCATGACCTTTATATAGTGACAGTCAACGTGCTAAACATACAAATAACTTTTACAGGGTATTGTCACATATGACATAGAACATTTGTGGTATTATTGTATAAGCCTCTTCCTCTCATATTTTCGTTTTCATTGTCCTCTGCCGGATTAATTTTTTGCTTAAGCAGATTTTTAAACGGCAGATGGTATTTCGTTTTAAATTACGTCGGAATATGGTCAGTAGGGACACAATGCATATGGTTTGTAGAAAACGAGTCTGTTCTACGACGCGACGTAGTGGCGGTAAGGGAGACAATATGAGCACGTGAGGGGTATAACCAGTCAAATTAATAGTAGACGCCCTAAACAGCCACCAATAAAGATATGTGACAAGATCGCTCAGCCATGCCGCATTTCTTCGGTAGACACAGACTTGTGCAAGGAGGAAAATACATCGCAATTTAAAAAAATGAAGCAGTAATAGTAGGTCAGGACTGGGCTCCTATGCCTACTGCACATGCGTCTATTTAACCCCTGGCAAGCCCGCTTCCGGTTTTCGTCCACACCTAGATGAAATTGTCCGACTTGATCAAACGAGTAGGAAGCCACTGTAGTGCGTCCATTTTAACCAATTTGAGAATGCCATGCCTTATCATGTTATAATTGGGTTAGTCACGTAATCTTTAAAACTGAACCTTATGTTATGAGTATTTTCTAAATTTCCGAGGGCCTCAAATACCTGTTTTTCATTTTCTATTTTGTACAAAATATCTGACGTGATATTTTCTTGGTGCGAAAAAGATCACAGATCACATACGTTATATGTTCGATGTCACAACTAACGGTTGTGTGGAAGAAACACATTACACTTGTCAAAAACTCATAAAAGAAACGAAATAAAACCTTTGAGGAAGAACGTATGTTGATTTATCCATTCTAATGTTTTTTGTAAAATGAGGAACTAAGAACTCTGGTATCACAAATATAATCAGCACAAGACACAAAAGTACAGAAGCAAGCAACCCTTTAGCTAAATGGCTTGTTTTTGCGAGAAGAAAGTTTGACAAGGAATTTTCGTTCATCGGGGTAATGTTTGACAGAATTATTGTGCTGGTAGGTGATATTACCGGGCAGTTGTAGGAATTTATAATAAGGTCCAAACCGTTTAAACGCTAAAAAAATCTTTAAGTTGCCAGAACTAAAGTCGGTGAATTTGTCTGAACTCGAATCGTGTTTAGGTTCGATATCTGGAGGAGGTGCTGTTCGTCTCAGAAACATTTCTACTCTGCTGATCCTGTGCAGTAAATAAATCAAGGCTTAGTCGATACTATTAAAATATATTAAAAAACATACTTAGGATGGGTATTTGATTGAACCGTGCAGAGTGTGTGGTAATTTCTAAGCCCATAATTTTAGGGCATAGTTGTGGTATGGTTCCGTTCCCACGTTCACCTCTGATTCGATAACTTTCTAGGTACTTGATTAAACTATACAGGGTTTGTGATATTTTATAAGTTCATAATTTCAGTGCATAGTTGTGGCGGGGTTAACACATTCATCTCTGATTCGATAACTTTCTGGTTTTGACTTCTGGGTATTTGATTGAACCATGCAGAGTTTGTGATATTTTATAAGCCCATAATTTAGTTGTGGTGTGGTTGCTACGTTCACCTCTGATTCGATCCATTTCTAATCTGTTGTAATGAACGCCGATTTACCCTTTACTTACTGTCAATTCGGCCTTTTCTGCACCTCCTGTTCATTATCTATAACCGGGTTCGCAGTACCAGTGTGTTGGCACCCTAATTTCGACGTAAAATAATTTCCTTTACACTTGGGCAACCACCCATATTTCGCTACCTAGTTGAAAACCACTTTATGCCTCTTACCAGTACTTACTTTCTATTCTCAGGTATATTAAATATAATTAAATGAATGTAAGCCTGGAAGCCACATCAGTGATGTTTTAATAAAACAATTGAAAGGGAGCTTTTTATAGTGGCTAAATTTATTCGCTTATTTTTTAATATGGCCTCGTATCTACAGCGCCAGACAACTTGCACATTAAAAGAAAATGACACTGGTATTATTAATTAGAAACTGTGCATTTTTTTTCCAGTGTATCAACTTTCCTAGCCAGTCAACAATTATAGATTAATAAAATAATTTCAATCAGCAATATTCTTTTCCGCCGTGAATTAATTAAATAAAATACGAAGTATGATAACACTAATTAATTATTTAATGGGATAATCTTGTAATTTATCGAATACTACAGCAATAAATGATTCCCAATCTACAGGCACTCTACGCCTCATTATTTAAATTAAACTTACTATCTAACCTGAGCAGTGAATTGTTTAACTGAAATACTCATGAATTTCTTGCCAACCGACAACGTTAAAGGCTTCAATTATACAAGCAATCTACACATAATGCTTTAAGACTAAATTTACTGTCTAAGTCGAGTACTGAAATGTTTCATTGAAATACTTATGAATTTCTTGCCGATAGGTAACGATAATGTTTCAAAATATACCAGCACTCTACACATTATGACTTAAAACTAAACTTACTGTTTATCGCTTAATGTTAACTCAGAACCGGCCGTCGTTGCTTCCCTTGCTCGTGTTTTAGCATCTTATCCCTCGGCGAACGACGAAGATCCACCACGTTACTTTGCTTTACTTTTCGAACTGTTTACATGAATTTACTTAGATATTTCCACGAGCCTTTGAACTGAAAGGCACTACTTTCGGTTTGGTCACAATTAAGACCTTAGTTTCGACTAGAAAATTAAGATTTTAACTTTTTAAACTTTTAACTAAATGTCGGCATAGCGATCCGCTATAAATAAAGTTTCTTATAAAATTTTGGATTTGGCAATAGTGACCTACTGCAACTGGAGTAGAGAATAAGACTCCTTTTTATTCGATAAGGTCATGCTTTTATAGCCGGATTCTGACGCGTCTTGTACCCCAGAAAAATCCAGAATCTCCGTACACCCATGAAACGCGTGATATTCCGCAACTCCATTCAAGGCGTGTTTTTCTCCCAGAAATATCTGGAATTTTGCCTGCGGCAATTAAAACATCGGCTATGACGCAAGACGCTTATTTTTCGTCGAAAACGGCTATTCGCGTTTCAACTGTTTTTTCCTCAGAACCAAATAAGGTAATTCAAATTGTTTTCCAAGGCAAAGTTTCAAAGGCCGCTCGAGGTCTTCGACTTTGGTGATGAATTTTACTTGCAACGACTATTGACCAATGGTTTTCGTTTCATCAAGGTTTTTCGGGGGGGATCTGCATGAAATGCTCAACTAAGAGAATTGTCCGCGCTTTAAACCGAGTCTAGTGAACTTTGAATTTCCTGCCGACTATTGGGATTATAGTCCAAGGATAAGTTACTTTTCTAATATTGGCATATGCTTGAATGAATTTAATTCAACTCCCCAATTCAGATTTTGAAAATATTGAGACGCGATTCGGGCCTTACTGGCTAATTTATGATTTAACAATATAAAATTATTATTTTATTTGATTGGTCTCTCTTGGCGATTTAATTCTAAATTAATTTACTTTATTTTGTTTTTAAACAATTAAAAATAAAAGCAATTTTCGAAACAAATTTATCTAATTCCGGGCTGGCCCTCGGTTCATTACACTATTAAGCTCATATTGATACAATCATTATTGCTTGAAGAAGATTTGGTCAACTTTTCTGTTCGACATCTTCATCTTCACTGTTAATGTCAATGAAAACCTCGGTTTAATTAATGTGTTGGATCCGACCATGCGCATTTTTCTTGCTAATTTTAAAATGTATGTTGTTTCAGTAAACAATGTGAAGTTAAGTTGACAAACGATATCAAAATTGGAACTAAAATAGTAGATTTTAGTAGAATGGGTTAACGTTTACGCAAAATTCGAGGAATGTTGTGTTAATAAAACAATTGAGTGTCTTCAACTGTATTCTGTAAAATTATCGAATAATCAGTCCCGAAAATTTGTTTTTTTACGGCAGTGGCACTCACACACACACACACACTAAAGGGAGATCCTATGGCAGGCGAGCGATGTGTGCGCGAAGAAGTTGATTGACACGGTTCTTGATTAGCTGTAGGTTGTAATTTGGGGGGAAACAGATGTCCTGGCAGTGAGTTCCACAGTGATGCAGTGCGCCAAACAAAGGAGTCCTTGTCAAGTGATATTCTAGGTTTTTCCAGTTGTACGACGAATGGGTGCGCTCTTGCCGTCTGTCGTGACTGTCTGACAGGTGTTGCTGGGGGTGAGATGAGGCGGGCCAAAGCATAAGAACTCTCCCGTGAAAATATCTGTAAAACAGGGATATCTCAGCCACATGTCTGCGGTGTTTCAGACTTTTCAGATCCCGAGTCCGCTCTTCTTTTCCAATGTATTTGTTTATGACCTTGTAAAATGCATTCGTCGTCATCAGTTAGCTTATGCTTACGATTTGAAGATTTTCTGGAACATCAATACTCTTGTGTCAGTGCAGTAGAGTACCAACTTTATTAGCGATGGCATATCATAGAACAAAAAATTTCGTACTAGTTGACTATCAAATTAATGGTGTTTCCAAATAATCACAAATTTCCGATCTCGGCAGAGAGCTCACTTTTGTCCCAAATATTAAAGAAACTGATTCAAAGGCTTCAAATATGTTGGGATTTGTCGCTTATTCAACAATCTCTCAACTATTAAGGTCTATTTTATAGTTTTGTCAGATCGACACTTGAGTGTAGTTCGATTATATGGAATCCTCACTATTTATGCGGTTCTTCAAATATTTTGACTTAACGGGAAGATGGCCTCTCCAGGGCAGAGTATAAATCATATCATGGTGCACTCCTGCCTAGATTCTCCAAATCTAGGCTAGATTTGGAGACATGCCCTTGGTTAAACGTAGGCTATTACATTTTGTTGGTTTCCTATAGAAACTTCTAAATAATAAAATTGACAGCCCTTTTCTCTTGGCACAAATGTATTTCCATATACCCCAATTACGGGCTAGATACAGGCCATCTTTTGTCCTTGATCAAGCTCGATCGAGTGTTGTGATACATAATTCTATTTACGTAATGTGCAGAAATTTCAACGTCTCTATGGAATGTGATTTAAATTGTTGAAGTCTGGCACAGCTTCTTGCCATATGTAGGAGGGAGCTCAGTATTGTTGAAATATATTATTGCTAATAGTTACTCAATTTAATTTCTTATGCCTAACTAAGTACTTTTATTGTAGGTACCTTAAGGTTTTTGGAAGTATTATTGTTGCAATTGTTATTTTTATCTTATTGAAATGAATACTTCCTTGGCAGCATGAGAGTGATTTTTCAAGGCCACGTCACGACACGTCTCGGTCGGAAGAGAGTATATGACTCTCTCTTTATCTCTTATGGAATCGGTAAAGAAGTATTCTCTTATATCGCGTGTGCGCTGATACACCCGACTTTTTATCACCTATTGACTTATTACCATTGGTTTACGATTTTCTTGTAATTGGGCATCCCTGTCTGTTGGAAATACCTAAAAGCTAATAAATAAATAAAATTAAATTATATTTTGATATATTACTGGATATATTATGGATGGGGGTCAGAAAAAGGCATTTTTATATTCGATGAGAATTATACACCCCTGTCACACTTCGATGCGCCACCATTAAATTACAACTTTATGAGCGATTACTGAAGTTTCAACCGGTTAATATTTAAAATTGGTGCAATTAAAAAAGCATTTTCATTAAAATACAAAAAAGTTGAATTAGTTTCCCTCATTTGAAAAGTCCCGATACAAAACATGTTACAATACAATTAACTATTATTCTTTAGACACGATCCTTCGGTATAGTGACACGAACTTATTTATTATTCAATATCCAGTAATAAATGATTTAGGAAAACAAACAATACATTTTTCTTCGATAGCAAGCATGTCTCGTGTTCATCCCACAGAATGTTTTACGAAGCAAACAAACATGCATAAGCCGAGATCTGTAGAAATATTTCCTGATAAGAATGATCCTTTTGAGCTAAAACTATTCTTGCTCTGCTTACGGCACAAGAACATCGCACGTTGGGTAACGATATTAGTAGTGATCTTGCATATTTGTGGATTTGCTTTCTCTATACGAGGAAAATATATGATGTACAATGAAATGATACAGTTTAACAATGACGTAGTTGCATTCATGCATATCTTGAGCGATTCTCTGCTGGTTTCAGCTAATATTTTCATAATTATTGGTCTCTCAAACACCTCTTTTTTGGTGGATGTGTATACCTTTTCGTTCAAAAATAGTTTTATAATTAATAAAGAAAGTAAAACTTTTTCGAAGTTTGTTCATGTACTACGCTTTGTACCTCTTATACCTATTTTAACAGCTTCCGGTTTTTTTGGCCTTCAAGTGGGATGGAGCCTGTATCAGTATTTTTTGCCTATGGTAGTATGGTACTATTCACTAAATTTAATGATATGCAGCGATGTGCGCCTCACAAACAAGGTAAAAGAAAATTTTACGGCTGTTAATGACCATTTGGAAGAACTAATTACAAAAAAATACATCTCAGTAATAGAAGGTATTATACCAAAAGAAAAATATTTTAAAGCAGATGAAACCTTTAAGTCTTGTTTTAAATTTGAAACTCTCATAAAACTGACGAATCGCTATAGCGATTTATGCAATCTCTTAGACAAATTAAATAGTTATTATAAGGCTCGTATTGTCATCATAGTGACCTGTATCACAGTGAATCTTGTGCAGAATTTCACTATAATTATAGAGTTTGCAGTAAAACCAAAAACTATAAATGGTGTTGATACGAAAATTATGGTTCCCATTATTGAGGCCATGCTAGGGTTAGCTTCAGTGGTAAGTACATTTTTGTCACAACTTCTGAAAAGTTTATTCCGTTGTTTCCAATAACATTATTGCCCGACCATATTTATGATACAGATTTTGCTTAAGCGATATTTTAAAGCTTCCAACTTATATATGCCAAATAATCCATGTTAACTACTCTTTGTTCAAATTGTCACTTTAATTCGTTCGGTTCCAGTTCTCAAATAAAACGTTTAACGTTTAACTCTCGTTTGATATATCTTTTAGATTTAACTAAAAACCGGATCAAGTATTCTTCATATGGATTAGATAAGACATATAGTTTGTACTACTGCACCTATAAGTCAGTTATTTCGAATTTTTTCCCTACAAAATCGTTCCAAATCAGGTTTAATGACAAAATAATAACGTACTAGTTATTCTTTCTTACGAAGAATCGGTTTTCATTTTCTTCGTTTCAAGATAGTATTATTATCGTCCACAAACCATTCTAATAAGATGGTTTTTGCACGTCAAAGTTATTCGAAAAAGTGGGAAAAAAGCTGACGTCGTACGTAAATTGGTTTCTCTTTTATAAATTATTTAATCCTAGTTTAAGGTGATATGAGACAATATACTGGAGATATTCTGAAGGAATTGATGCCACTTTTAAAGTAAATTCAGCCCTCTAGTAATTTTTGAGATAATTTTTTTTTCGGAACTTTAGCTAGACATGACCCCTCATTCCTCATTCCCATAATTAAAATCCAAATTATTAACCAATCTCGATACTATAGTCTATCCCTTTGAAAGGCGAAGTGATACAAGAAATAAGGGCCACCCAGGGCTATAGTGGGTAATAAACATATGTAAAAACGGTCAAAGTTTATTATTGGTATACAGAAACACAGCAAGAGACTTAAGATGTCATTTACTAAAAAAATAGGTAGAAAGATTTAGATACTCGGCTCTTTGTCCCACTGCACCTGTAAGTAATTTATTTTGAATTTTGCCCGACAAAATCATTCGAAATCAGTTTTAGTGGAAGTGGGTAATAAACCAAAGCTTTTACCTGTATTTTGATTATAAAAGCGTATCCTAGGTACACTGTCAGTTTATTTTCTCACGTAACACGTTGTGCATCAGTTCATAATGACAAATATGCCTTCCCTAAAACGTTAAAAAATAACGGCTTTAAGCTTAAATGAAATAATGATAATTAGGAATGTGTTGAATTATAGCAAAAGCGAGCGGTTGGAGCGGTTCAAGGATTGCTAGATTTTTAGGTTTATCTAACCTTGCGAGCGCAAACAGCAACTCACATCGACTCTGTCATCTGTAACCAGGCATTTTCCAAGCGTAGGAATCTGTAGGTATATGGCTTATAAAAAGGCTTACGTCTCTGTGCCTCATGAGTGGCTACTAAAGGTTCTTCAAATATATAAGAGTGACGCTATCATTGTTAACTTTTTAAGGCATGCGATGACATCTTGGCAAACGAAAATATATCTTAATAAAGGCGGTATTACTACCAAAAACATACCAATAAAAAGAGGTATATTTCAAGGAGACGCACTCAGCCCGCTATGGTTCTGTATTGCGATGAACCCTCTATCTCACCAGCTGAATTCTACTTCCTATGGATACAATATCAAAAACAACAACGAAGCAGGAGAGAAAGTCAATCATTTGCTCTATATGGATGGAAACTTATGGAAGCTACCAAAAACCAGCTGGAGCAAATGTCGAAGATTGTAGAACAGTGAACATCGTACGAGGTAAAGTATGTCCAGGTCACTTTGAACTTAGGGACGACCAGAACATCAAGGCAATGAAGGGAGCTAAAGTTCACAAGTACCTCGGAAGGAAACAAACACTGCGCATAGCACATGACACAATGAAGACTGAATTTACAGAAGAATTTACTAGAAGGATAAAACGTTTGGCAAAAACGCAACTTAACAGCAAAAATCTCTACAAAGCTATCAATACTCGCTTGGATTGGTAGCATGGACCGGCACTGACATTGAAAATCTCCAGCGGAAAACAAGAACCTTACTTACAAGAGCACACAAACACCATCCGAGGCGCGCAGTGGAGCGAACAACATTGCCAAGACATCTAGGTGAAAGAGGTCTAGCGGATCTACGTAAACAATTGAATCGGTAATTAAATAATTTGCGCAATCATTTTCACGGGACAGCGAATTCCTTAGAAGTTCATAGGGCAGTTTGTAACATAGATGACTCTACACCACTGCTTTTAAAAGAACGCCAGGTTTAAGACCGCCATCATACCGACCTTGAGAAAATACGAGTGTAGAAGGAAAAGCCCTTACATGGGAGGCATGCGAATGAGGCTACGCGGGATCACGTCGACAATACAGCGTCGAACTATTGGTTAGTTTCAGGACAAACGTTCCCCGAAACTGAGGGCTTTCTGCTGGCTATTCAAGATCAAGTGATTCCCACCAGAAACTATCTCAAGTACATAATTGGAGATGCTTCGGTGGCGGATGATCGATATCGATACGGCTGTCAAACCACTGAGACCATCCAGCATATTACAGGACGATGTCAAACGTTCGCAGCAACGGAATATAAAGTCAGGCACGATGCTGTTGCGAAGATAATCCATAAGGAACTATCAGACTAGCTGTTGCTGCTGCAGACCGAAAAGGTAAATAGTAACTTACCTTTTCCGAACTGTTGCTTACTGACCAGACGGCGGCCCACAATAGACCGGACATCATTATCGTAGATAAGCGGACCAAGGAAGCCACGCTGATGGACATCGCCATACCCAACAACAACAATTTGCAGGTCAATCACGCCGAAAGGATCGTTAAATATCGAGATTTACAAGAGAAAATCCGGCAACAATGGGGAATGGAGAGAGCAAGACCGATGCCAATCATTGTGTCATCAACAGGACTCATCATTCCAAAGAACCTGTTGATAAACATCAAGGAACTCGGATTGAGCGAACATCTCTTCAAATTGATGCAGAAAGCAGTACTTCTCGCAACAGCCCGTACCGTCCGAAAATTTGTAGGAAATCCGTAGATGCCACCAAGGATCCGATAACATGTAAAGGGTTCCCTCAGAGCTTAATCTTTGGATATCTGGGATAAGTGAATGTTCCCGTTAGAGGGAGTGCGAATGCCGTAAGGCTAAATCATAATAATAATGGTAAGGGAGCTTTTAAGCAGGCGACAAGTCAAGTAGCTTTAGTGATGCCGCGTGCCTTCGCGTTTTTAAAAATAGCGTATTTCTGCGTTTTATGGCTAAATGGACTTAATATATTTCCACAATTAGCTCTACGGCTTTAGTAGCCGTAGCGAATTTATACAAGTAGTTACGCAAGTCCAAAATTATGTACAAATTTACATCAATGGTGAGGGTTGGGAATGGCATTCGGTATTCGGTAGTTCAATGTGCTATTGTGAAATAGGTTTCAGCGTATAAGATCAATTTATATATTAATATATCCGACACTTTAATTAAGATTATATGTCATTATATAGAACTCAGAATTATTATTATATATCTTACAAAGTGCTGGATAAATACACTGTACAGATTGTAGATTGCTAGGGAGTAGTTTCGGCTAGTTTCAGCTGCCCGGCACTGCTACCATTACAGATATTTTTTGCATGACTCTACAACTTAATTTGTGTCCAAGAGACATAGGCTCCTTCCAAACAAAGTTATTTTCTTGGGAGGTAATTGAGTCACTTCTTGAGGCGATAGCTGTACCATGAAGGAGGTTACTTGAGCCTTGTGTTGAGTTGGGGTGGACATTGGCAGAGTAGATGTTCTGCGGTTTCAGTTGCATTATTGCAAAATTATGCAAGGGTCGTCTTCCGCTTTGCCTATTGCCTTTAGGTGGTATTTTATCGTGCAGTGTCCAGTGAGCAGTTCTAATATCTGCTCTGTTCATGTCTAAGAGCTCTTCTGTTCTTTTCGCAGAGATGGCGATAAACAACTTAGCAATGCAACTTAGTCCTGGAATGTTGCTCCAGTAGGACGACAGTTGGTCTTTTTCCCATTTGTTTATTTCTTCGGTAATGTGGCTCTTCATTAAACCACAGTAGGGCTCTGGACCATAATATGGTGTTCCAGCTCCTTCTTTCGCAAGGTAGTCTGCTTCTTCGTTTCCCCCACATTAAAGTTACCTAGTTGCGTGTTGCTAATTGTTTTAACAGTGTTTGCTTACATTACCAGACTAGCTTTGACATGCACTTGAAAACTTTTAGAACTTTTAGAGCCCCTGGCTCAGCCAGCACATTTACATCTTCTCAGACGGCCAGGCTGGCTGTTTGAGAATATGTAAATGTGCTTTCTGTGAAGTCCTTGTGTGAGGCACTCTTCTGCACATATATTTATGGCAAGCACTTCCGCTTGGAAAATTGTAATATATTTTAAACACTGTACAATAACCCTACTTACTAGAACACACATCAATACGTTCGTTAGTTCAAGTAAAATACTATGAAAGTGAATATAGCGTTCCGCATTCCTTGATATATCAAGTTTTATAACATACAAGTTAATGACATAATATGTGATAGTTTAAGGTCAACTGCATCCCTTTGTTCGGAACATATAAATAGAAATATTCAGTATTTCTATTATACGTTCCGAGAATTATTCGGATGATTTGAGTCGTCTCGGACTCTTTAACTTTCCAATGCCAGAAATTTCCTTTGAAATTTGAACTTTATTTTCAAATTAATGTTGGATTTATAGTCTGCTTATAGAGGGTCGAGTGATGCGTCAAAGTTCGTGACGTGCCTTCAGTTTTAAGGCGTGTTAGGGAGCGTGATAAGCGTCTAGGGAGAGTCATCACTTTCATTCCGCGTATTTCCAATTCATATCGGTGAAATAGGTTAGTTAGGTCGCTCAATTCCAGTTGCACTCGATTGACAGTGACTGGCCGTCCCTTGCTGGCGCCGTATTCAAAATTAGAATCAAGGCAGACTCCGTAATTGAAGTATTTTTCCTTTTACTTGTCCCTTTATGAGTCTTATTATACCGTGTTATACCCGCCTAGCGACGATGCGAGCAAAGGAGCATTTAAAGTAACGATTTTGTTGGTGTTCAAAAATTTGCAAATTTAGCTGTTATCCACTCCCGCACTTCTCGTCAAAGTTGTCGTTTTCCTTTCTAACAGTTCTACAGTTCATGTAGATATATATCGTCAAATTTCATAAATTTTTGTAATAACAAAAAATGGCCCTTGGCACCGTTCTTAAACTGTGCAAATTCTCACCGGAAAACAACTCTGAGGGATTCTCTTTATTTTGTTTATTGGCCCCAGCTCTATAATCAAAAATTGGGAAGATTTTTTTTTAAATCTTTCTAAGCTTTTGATTTCTGTATTTCATAATAACTTTATTTACATCATCGTCAAAAACCAAGCGAAATAAGTCAAGAGACGTTTCAGGTTACACTTAGATTTCCATACATTACCTGATGTGGAAATCATATATCTGAGGCGTATTGATTGTTGATTTATTGTAGCGTCGAGAACGACGCCTGTGACATTAGTATTAGCACGGTATAAATAAGTATACGGTAGGTAAGGTAGGTTCACAGGAGACAAATTTCCAATTTTGCCGACAGCGTTTGGTGATGGGGCGAATCCGGATCAATCTGGTTCGTGGCCACTGGTGACCACCGAGGCCCCGCTACGAGGGACAGAGTGTGCAAACACCCTGAGATTGTGTACTTTCGCGTCGCGTTGTCTTATAATGACCGAGGAAAGCACATCAGCAAATACTTTTTGAATCTCTCCCCACAGACTGCTCGCTGCTGCAGGTAGAGTATTTTTACCGTGCTGCGGCTTTTGCGTTTGATGCAAAAACATCAAACGATTTTTGCTGAGTGGGTCTACTCGATATTATTATTTGTACTCTGATATTAGTATCTAAATTTTCGCCTTCACCGCCACTTTCACCTGCATTATCTTCGGATTATGAATCATGAATCGCTCTCAATCCTCAATAAATATCCTGTTCTCGTTCGCTTAACATCGCTAAAAATAAATATGTCAAATATTAGCAAAATAATTACAAAGCTTTACATAAAATATCGAATTACAAGAAATATCTATATTATCACTTACACAATAATAATTGTAAATCACCGTCCAACACATGCATTTGCTCGATATCCTCAGAATCATCTTCTGAACTTAGAAATTCTCGAGTTACGTAGTAGGTACACAAATCGTCATTATCATCATCGTATTGGGCCCGCTCTAGATCCAAAATTATAAAAAATCTACTGATTGTAAGAAAATGAAGCAAATTTCACGGCTAAAATTAGACTATCGATTGTAAACAATATGCCAGCGCTCAATAAACACTACCCGTTAACTGAAGGATGCAAACAAATCATTAGGGCGATACAAGTCATCCTAAAACATTGCCCAAAGAGACACTATTTTCTTCCAAATTATGGAGATGGCTGCCATTTTTTTTTTACTTTCAGCGCCGTACTCCAGCACGACCACGCGTCCGGGCTTAACTAGCCTCTCTTGGACGGTGGTATTAACGGTAGAATCCCCAGTGTGGTGGATATGTACCCCTGGAGATTCAGAACTTTCACAAAAAAACTTTATCTAAATTTTAAAACTTGCACATCTAAGATGGCGGCTAAAAACCTGCTCACGGCACAGACAAAAATTTTCCCACGGGGACATCCGGTTCCCTCGGCCTGAGTACAGGCGTGAATAGGATTTTTTTTCTGGCTAGGACACCCGATTCTTCCTCGGGAAGATAAAACGATCACTAAACTTGCTTTCTTGTCTGTCTTCAGGGCAGGTGAACGCAGATGGCGCACGAGGCGGACGCTGTCATTTGCCCGCCAAATTCAAATTAAGCATATTTGCTTTTTTGTTTAGGGGAGTGTTCCACGGTGAAACGTGTTTTATATTGATATATACAGAAAACACAATTGGCCAGAAAACTCAATTTTTACCTAGAATTTGGTACCATTACAGATTAAACTTTAATATATATAGCATTAAAAATAGAAGTAGATACTAAAAGTTACAAAAAAAAATTTAATACATTTTTTTTGTTTCACTGTGAAACATTGGTGAGGTACTATGAAACAACATTCAACATCATGAAGGAACCATATCATACTTGCTAAATTGAAAAAAATAAACTAGGAAATTTAATACAAATTTAATCCAGACTCACACAATAAAAACAAGAGGAAAATAACAAAATATTCAAAATTTGTTATACCTAACATTAGAAAACTCATATTCAAATTGAACTTAAAAACTAATAGAACGTAGTTATATTGTTGAAGTTTATTTCAAAGGAAAGCAAAGCAACATGACGTTTCGTTTTTCCTTGCTCCTTTGGCTTGGGCATTATCATTTTAATCGCACTCTCAGCGACCCTCGAAGTATCAGGCACTATTGGCAAAATAAATTTATTGTTTATCTTTGCGTGTTTTCTATAGAAGTTAACTTCTATGTGACCATTCTCGTCTTTAATTTTTAAGACTTGTCCAATGTAATAAATCTTTTTCTCAGGTTTTCCTTGATTTTAAATTCGACTAACACAAAATCTCCAATAATTGGGTCCGGCACCAAATCTTCAAAACCATTTGGATCGACTTCTGGAATCCACTCCTCAAGTTCTGAATAGACAGAAAATTTATCTTCTTCATCTGATGATTCAACAAGTTTTCTTTTAGATTTTTCAACAGCTTTTACTGGAACTTTTCTGTTTCGTTCCCTCTCTTCTATTAAACTATTTTCGGGTGTGTCTGTAGCTGTCATACTTTTTCCTTTTCTTCTAATTATTTTGCCTTTTCTTTCAGAAGCCTTGGGGTACCCTCTAAACTGTTCAGGTGAAAGAAAATTATTTTCTTTAGGTTCTTGATTTTTTTGGACTTCTTCATACGCCTTTACTGTAGGCTCGGCATCTTTAGACGTTGAAGCGTCTAGTTCATCTACCATAGGTCGATCCGTTACATCACTACTGAGAAAGTCGCTTTCACTGAACACATTCCTTCTCTTAAATCCTGATTTTATATTGCTCGAGGTCATTGAGCGATCGTAAGCAGTTCCAACACACTCAGCAATTTGGTCCCCGGATGATGAAGAAGCCAACTGTCTACCGAAGAATTGTAATGAACTTTAAAAGAAGCGAAAACACTCACATATAAAGGTTGTAGCCTGTGGCTACAGTGGGGAGGTAGAGTTAATATGGTAACACCATGCTCTCGTGCTTTGTCTACAGTATAGCTAATGAAATGTGGGTTTCATGGTTGTCCATTATTAAGAGCGTTGGATTATCTTTACTTGATAATGTAAATTTAACAAAATGGTCGATAACTTTGGGAAATATTTCGGAACACATCCATCTAGAACTAGTAGCAAAGCCTAGCGTACCATGACGAGCAATATTAATCATATGAGTTTTAAAATGTTTCCGTGGAAAAACTATCACTGGCGGGAGAGCTGCTCCTAGAGCATTAATTATG
The DNA here is from genome assembly GCA_016904865.1 of Pissodes strobi. NCBI lineage: Eukaryota > Metazoa > Arthropoda > Insecta > Coleoptera > Curculionidae > Pissodes > Pissodes strobi. The sequence continues at coordinate 56,858 of JAEQML010028262.1, read as the reverse complement.
CAGCAGGTAGTAACGTTTTGTCCTCGTTCGCCGCTCGTACACTTATTGACTTGTTTAATTCCTTTTTCTGCAATAATTTTTTTTTTGGATTTTGAACAGTTGCAGTTCACGTTTCGTCCAAATTGTAGAACCATCAGATAGTTTTTCACACCGTGAATAAACTGTCTCTAATTTGTCGAGAAACGTTGATATATTGTGTTTATTAAATGATGTCATCCTTGATAAACTACATCCATCAGGGGAGCGAATACTTAGATTAGAGTGACGTTTCTTAGAACCTCTAAACCATTCTAAACCTGCCTCCTTGTTTTTTGACCAGTTACCCGGAACGTTGATTCCATTTCGTACGCCAATTTTCTACATTTTATCACTGTCAAACCATAACCCATTCTTGACAAGGTCAGAAGATATTGGACCAAATCTTTTTCTTGATCTTTGTTAAAAAATAGGCTGGAGTTGTATCTAGGTGTAAGGCTTGCAAGGGGATTTTCTTTCCGTTTTCTTGAATAACGAAAAAGTGTAACATATGGAACACCTGTTCTTTCGGAAACTTTTCTTAGACTTAAGCCACTGTTATATAGATTTATAGCAGTTGTCATTACCTCTGGTGAAGTTAAACCGATAGTAGTTTTTCTTGTACGATTTCGTGCCATCTGCAATAAATAAATAAGTGTGAGGAAGCATGAGGCAAACATTACATGGGGCACACTGAAACACACTGGTCCACAGGGAAACAGTCATGTTTCATTGTGCCCCATTATAACCTTAAACCAAGGAAATTAGCTGTAACTGAAAACTTAAAAAATACAAATATTCCGAGTGCTACTTACATTGTAGAATATTAGGACCTTCTGCTGCACTATAAGTTACTTCTGAATAATAGCTAATAAACTTAGAATACCCTTTGAAAATGTACCGAAATACTTAAATTAGCGGCTTGTTTTGATCTGAACCTCAACACTGATCAATGGAAGCGGACATGACGACATGTATACTTTTGGCACGAACAAATTTGTTTAAAATTTTATCTACGAGATGGCGGAAGGTTGTTGTATCTATTTTGTTTCACTGTGGAACACTCTCCCCCTATTTCTTCAAAATTTGGAGGTTCAATTAAATAAATACTCCCATATAACTCAATATTGTCATTTATTTGGTTTTGATATATATTTTTTACTGACAATAGGAACCAATATCACTAAAAGAAATAACATTGTAAAACTGAATGGCCAAATAGACTATGAATCTTCCTTACCATTTATCAAATTTAATATAAACATAAATATTTATTATCATTATTAGTTGTAAAGGCTTTCAATTATTGATTAAGTGGATTTGACAGAAACTTAATTAAATTGCACTAATGTTACTTTTGATTATTATTACTTCCGGGTCATCTTTCTTTAAGAAATGAAAGCAAAGACAATAAGTTCAACTGAATGACAAACGCAAATAATATAGGACAAAGACGTTGCAGATTCACACTTCAACACAATCCATTTCACTATATCTTAATTGTCTGTTAAAAAGCACAAATTAAATAATAATAATAATATACACTAATCACAAATAAAAGTCAATAATTTACGTAAACAGCAAAACCAAACAAAGCGGCCATTACAAAAATACCAAACCTGGCTCGTCATCGCAGGGCGTCACCGTCCTGGTGCAGCGTTGTCAAACTGAAAATTTTTGATTCATGGTCTTTTGTTCTTTGATCAAGCGTGAGCAAAAAAGAACATCAAAATTTATATACAGAAACTGGAAGCAACTTGGCAACCACGAGAAAAGTGATGATTGCACCACCTACGTTCGCCTGCTTAGATGAATGACAAAGAAATATGTAAGTATAGGAAGTTACGTGAAACAAAAACAGATAAAAACCCTGGATAAATTTACAGGGCCAGTTACCAGTCTCTCCCTTGTCTCTGGTCAAGCATAAAAAATGTTAAGTTAAAAAATTATAGCAAAAAAATACGGTAGGATCAGTGAGTGACCTAACTCCTTGTTCTTGATGCGACTGTTAAAGGGATCGGGTAGATTGAGACACGCATCTATTACACCGGGCAGTTCTGCGAAAATGTTTTTCCAACCACCTGTTCAGTACTTCACCGTGCCTTGATTGATTGACACCCAACGGATCGCAATTATTTTATTATCTTAGCCTTGAAACAATTATACACATTTTAAAGGTTGCGGGTTTTCTTATTTTATATTGGCAGATCAGAAATCACGCTGGTATGAACGCGTAATGCTTCAATTTTGAATGATCATTTTTTACATGAGCGCTCAAAAACAAATATTTTGCAACCCGGGTGTTAAGTGCGTTTTTGGCCCTCCTTACGTAAATCGCCTCGCCTTGGGCCGCAAGTCACTTAACGCACTTAAACAACATTCTTATTTTTAACATACTTACTTATTCATGAACGATCTTAAATTTTCCTAGAACATTATTGTATATGTTACCGAGTGCTAGTTACAAATATCATTAATATCTGTTTCTATTATATTATAATGTATGTAGCTATATTTATCTTTTAGGGTCAAGCGGCAGTAGCAGCCTTTGTAGGTGAAAGTATAGAGGAAGAAGGCCAAAGAACATCAAGAATTTGCTTTACCCTTCTTAATAAATTAAACAGAAATATGAAAACTGAATACGATCAACTAATAGTAAATGAATTAAATTTCCTTCTGGATCAGAGTAAATCAAGGAAAATAGGTTTACACGCCGGAGGATTTTTCAGGCTGAACTGGGGTATTCTTGGATCGATTACTTCGACGCTGGCTACTTACTGCATAGTAATTATTCAGTTCCTTCTCAAGTAGCTTGAATAAATATCCTACGAAATGAAATGAGTGAAATGAAGCATTCAAGTCAGTTCTTAATACTTCAAGTTTATTTTATAACACTTAAGTAAGAATTAACTAATACTAAAATATAACAAATTCAATTTTTATTTTATGGAAATTCTCTTCTGCCGTGGGCTTTCAGTGGTCTAAGTGAAAATGGTTTTAAGGTTTATCATCAAATACCATGAAGTAACTAGATGCATTAATAACAACGCATACAAATATTTGCCTACCAGTAAATAGCATAACAAATATTAGAGAGGTACCACTATAAAGTTGATCCTTCAATATCATAGTCTTCTACAGTGTAAAAAACTTTAAATTGGGCAAATATTTCTTTAAAACTGACTAGAGTGGATTTGTGAAGAGCTCAAACGTATTCAGACAAACTGTTGTTGGTTTTATCATATCATAATAACATGTTTGATATCGCATACTCTAAAAAGGTTTTTATTGTCACAAACAATGTCATTGAGCTAATGTGCATGTTTATTGCAGTCGAGATACATGGACTAATAAAAATATTTTTGCCACGCTCCATTTGTTTCATTTAAAAGATTTTGAATTTACCATCATTCTACCATTCTCTGAAGTAACCTTATCTGGCGATACTTATTTATTTATATATTTATTTAGACAAACAATACACTACGGAACAATATAAAAGTTCCAAATGGTACAATAAAAAATACATCAACTAAAATAAAGCACTTAAAGCAGTACAAATGGTATCAACAGTAAAGAGAACAATTGCGCATCAATGCAGTAGTCACAAAATAAAAAACGAACAAAATACATAATGTAACCCTAAACTGAACCATATTTGACGAGTCGCTTCAACTTTATTGGTAAAGAAATAATAAACATATCGCACTCGGAATAGACTCTATTGATTGTAGTTGCACATCATTTTGTCAACAAAGGCAGTGAGGCCATCGGCCATAGTTGGTTCTATGTAATGGTTCATAAAATAGATGCCTCTGACTGGGACAAGTAAAAGAAGAAACTCCAACAATTGGTGGCAGTCAACCATGTTGTTCAGAAGTTTAAATGTGAAGAGAAGCAGGACATCATTCCTTCTACATTCGAGACTCTTCATACCGCACAGCATTAGCTTGATTTCGTAGGTGAGTCCAGAGGAGAGGGGAAACGATGTTTGTATAATAGATACTTTACAAATCTATTTTGCACTTGCTCAAGTATGTTCCTGTGGACGCAGAGCCGTAGCCAGGGGTACGCCTGCGCCTGCCCTGGCAATTCATTTGCCTGCCCAAGATCATTCAGAGGATAAGGAAAAAAATCGAGAGTAATGGCAACTACGCGCCACGTTGTTGTCTTGTGGGAGTAGATTTGACAAGTTGGTTATTTCATTATCCAGCAGTGCTGCCAGATCTACCGTTTTACGACAGATCTACTGTTTTCACACTGTAGAGTGTAGAGACTCATAATTCTACCGCAAAATCGAAAACAAAGTAATCATATGAGATCTGTGCAAATACTAAAAGTAAAAAAAAATAATCAATGGACAATCGATAAAACTATGAATACGCTTCGGTTCATCATCTCTATACAGATGTAGCAAACGACTTATTTCGGATGTCGGGAATTCCCAGAAGCGATTGCGGTTAGTTTTTGCGTTTGCGTAGTATTTCCCTAAACAATGACCTTTTATATCATATTTATCCATCGCTTTGTGTCGTGTGACGTATCTTGCCTGTAGTTTTTGAATATTTTGAATGTATATGACCATGAGGTGAGTAAATTCATACGTAATATCAACATTTTAAATATCGAAATGTATGTTTACGATTATTAGTTCTGATGAATCTTATTTAGCTGATGACCCATCAGATCTTATCTACAGTAAGGCAAAAAAGAAAATATGCTCAAAAATTTAAACCAGAATGGGAATAAGATTCAGAATTTAAAAACTGGCTAGCGCCTGAAATAGCAGATACTGAGGGTTATTGCAAAATCTGCCATTAACATCAGTTCGGGAAAATTATAGCTTGTAAAACGTCAATAATTTAAAGTGTTTATTTTTTATTTTACAATATACTCTTAATTTTGAAAATTGTGTTAGTTTTTTCCTTTAACTGAATAACAAAATTATTTAAAATCTTGCTTCAGTGTGCACTGTGGACACGCGCCAAAATGAAAATTATGACGTCATATTATGAATGCTACCGTTTTCAATCCTATATCTAGTGTTTCCTATGCGTTTAGATCTGGCAGCACTGTTATCCAGAAGCGTTGTGCTATTGATACTTTTTCAAGTATCGAGTACTTAGATACTAGCACTTTCTCTTTGAATATCAGATACTTAGTACCTAATCATAAGCTTCGTAATAGATATGTGGGTAGCGGAGTCGATTTAATGGTCTAAGTCTGAGAGAACACTTGAAAGTTAATTAGATATTGCTTTTAATAATATGAAATACAGTAAATACATTTTGCCCATAAATATTTTTATTTGTTATTAAATAAACACACACAATTTTGTACTTGCTAGAAATATAATGTGTTTTGGTGGACATCGTTTTAACAAAAAAGTAAATCTAAAAACGCTTATAGAAAACTAAAATTTAACACAGGCTCACAAACATCCCTCACTGGAATTCAATGTTTGAACCCTGAGGGACCGATTCATGTGCTAAGTAGCTACCCGTGACTCCAATCTCTGAGTTTCCTAATCAGAAGTGGATGACAAACGCTGTCAAATGCCTTAGATAGATCGGTGTAAATAGAGTCTACCTGACATCCTGCCTCGACTGAGGAAACTAAAAAATTTTGATATACAGCGAGGTTAGTGGTAGCTGAGCGTCCTTTGTAAAAATCATCCTGCTCAGAAACGATATAGTTTTTATAAGTCAGAAAAATCTCGTCAATCAGCATGGATTCCATCAGCTTAAGGATAGCAGAGAGAATTGATATTCCGCGGTAGTTGCGGTACAGGTGTGGAAAATATTTCTCTTCTCTATAACCTTGTAATGAGGAGATGAGAGAATCCAGAAATCGAAGAAAGATCGATATTGTTTTAGAGATCATAAAGTATCCATCTCCAAATAAAGAGCGGCTCATAAGACAAGCAACGCTGCTGCCGATGCCGGTTGGTTTCCCGCTACACGAGTGGTTTAGTTTACCCAATTATTATTATCAGTCTCTCTACAGGGACGTAGTCAGGGGAAAGAAGAAATGCCAACCCCCACAGTGGCCCAACCTATTTTTTTTTGAAAAATATATAAACGTTCGTATTTCCGTAAATGAATAAAGTTCAATTTTTAAATCTCATACGAAATTTATTACGAAAAAACATACGCTCCACAGGCATAAGAAGCACTTAAAAATAATAATGGTTAAAAAATCTATTACGAGAAATCTTATTCTACTAGGAAAACTTAGCGAAATTTAGTTCGAAAAATAGACGCTGCTGGCAACACTGGCCCACCTGGCCGCTGGCCCCAGCCCAGTCGTCAATTAGCAATATCCGTAGTGCGCAGTGACCGTAGTTAGTTATCCATCATCCATAGCCATAGTTGCTCTCTTATCTATTGCTCTAAGTTATAAAAGAGCAGTATTTTATTTGTGCTTATGAGTACGACTTTTGGGTAAGCATTGGGCGTGACACCCCCAAAATTTTCCGCCTACGGATTTGCCTCCACAGCTCCTGCAGCGAGCTATTTCAACGGCCCCCCTCAATTTATATGTGCCCCAACTAACTCCATCAAAAATAAGATTCTGTCTACATCCCTGTCTCTCTATAACTCATTAAATAAATTTAGCTGTATTAATTTCACTCATCAACTTCGCATTGCTAGAGGAACGTTTCCTACACCTGTATACAGGACAACCAATCGAATAAAGTCCAACTCTGTTTATAAGTTTTTAAGAAAATGGGAAAGAAAATGTACGAATTCGAGTATTCGTTGCCGGGTATCTGTGTTTGAAACAATACCAAAAAAAATGGTTATTTGGTTACTATATGCTAGTTCATTAGATGTTGGAAAGTCCATCATTCCTCTCTATACACTAATCAGTCCTTGGCTGTTGCCAGACATGTGACAAAATAAATCTCGGACTAGAATCATACGTGTTGGTCTCCATAGAAAAAATCAACAGATATAAATCCAGAGAACTAGCGGACCACTCCATAAGCTTCTCCTTCAAATCATTAATTCAAGAGGAGTACATTTTTGTTGGAATATTCCATTATTTTTCGGCGAAAGCTCTTCGTTCTCGATAATATCCAAGATAAAATCGGTTAACAGGATTAGTGTAAGCAAGACCATAGTTTTATATTTTCATCTGAACTACAAACGCATATCAAATTTGAAGCCAATTGGATATGTAGAAGTCAGCTAAAATTGACTTGCAACATTTAGCCCAGTATCAGCCATGTTGAATCCGCCATTTTCAATTTTCAAAATCTGATAGAAAATTCATGTTCCTTGTCCCCAAGAACCCCCATATACCAATTTTAAACGAAATCGGACATACTTTAAGTAGTACCCCCTCCCCTAACCCCGAAAGGGGGGGAGGTGTAAACTAAACAACATTATAATATTGTATTGTCATCGGAACTATAAACGTGTACCAAATTTCAAGTCAATCGGACATTTAGAAGTAGTTCTAATTCAGCTTGCAAGATTTGATTACAGACAGACAGATCCACAGGTGAAAGTAAATAAAAGCTTGTAAAAAGACTTATTTCGCAAGAAAAGAGATATTTAACAGCGCGTCAAGCTTACTTTATCATTAGAAGTGCTTGCTGAAAGCACAAAAGTATAATTACCTATTATAATTTGTATCAAATTTGTTTAGACTTTTTGGTAGAATCCAAAAATACAAAAATTTATATGGGTCTCTATAAGAAAAACCCAGAGACGACGGCAAAACTTCTTTGTGGATCAGTGTATATTCACACCTGTGCTATAAAAATAAACAAATGAAAAAATAATTGCGTATGAGCGTTTTTCTCTAAAATATGGAAGCATCACATATTATTTTGATTCCCTCTTAAATATTTAACTGATAAGTTATTTCTGGAACTGCATATTTATTATTGACAACGATATGAATGTGTAAGATGTAAAAATGGGTAGGAGAATAGGCATTCATATATCGACATCTTCACAAAACCGCTATATAGAAAAAAAGGTTAAGAAAAAATACTGTTAAGGAAGAAATACAGAACGTATGCAAAAATGTATTAACATACAGACTACATTTGTTGCAAGAAGTTTTATATACATATTAAGAAATCCGAACACGTTCCCCTTATTACTATCACGTTTTTTATTTCTTTCTCTTTCTTCCTATCCAAGTTGACATTAAAGGTATGGAATAGAAAATAAGATAATAAAATTTAAACACACCGTAAAATGTATATGGCCATATTATACTTTTCACCAAAATTTCAGGATGCCAGTAAGATCCAAACATATAGCCCCGTATATGGCTTAGACTTAGACTGATGAAAACCCTTATTCAAACGGTAGAAACTATTATTTAAATATATTTACATAATATACAATAAAACATCTAATTTGGACTATAATGGTATAATGTCTTGATTTACTTTTTAGTGACGGTCATAACATATCCAGCAACAATTGCTAGAATTGTTAATCCCTGAGCAGCAACTCTAGTTCTCATCATATATTGTGACATTTTCTTATTACCCATTCTAAAACTCCACAATCCATAACAGAGTGCTGCGGTAGTTGCAGCAACACCTGAAATATAAATAATAATATATTTTTTTATAGATAACCTAAACAAATACTAATCAAACTAAACAGGGGAAAATAATGACGTCTTCTTAAAATCGATATTAATTAATATATACCTAAAATCCTTAAATGATTTGCTCACTCACTCATTCTCACGACGGATCGATCAAGATAAATAAGATTCTTTAAAACTTCTAAGGTTAAAATTTTGAACCACTTGTCTTAAATTATGCATTGCTGCCATCGAGAGAATGAACAAAAAAAATGCTGTAGGGGACTAACTTGTAGAGGCCGACACGTAGCCGTAATAAAAAGTCCTGAATTTTGTACCATGAGTTTTTATTTTTGCACCACCCCCAAAGGGTTTTACAACGAAATAAAGCTAAACACCTCACTCAATCAAACTGCATTATTTTAAGGCATCTAATTAGAGAAATTGTACACACTAGTTTTAAATTATGCAGAACCCAACGGTTTTATAACGGAATCATCACTATTTTTATACCAATGAGTGAAGAAATTTTGCACCATTCCCTAAAGCGTTTTATACTGGAATAGAGACAAACCACTAACCAAACTAGATTATTTCTATGACTGAAAAAATTTGACATTATTTTCACCACTCCATGAAGGGTTTTTATTAAATTTATGTTTTAGAAAAAGAAACCTGTTTATTTTTGTATTGCTATTTCGTTAATCACTGAAGAAAACGTAGTGGTTTTAAAAACATTCGTTATTACAAACATTAATAATTCTAAATAAACAAGTAAAAAGTCAAATATCAGCTTTTTGAAACCCCGTCAAAGCAAATGTGCACATTATATTATATTATATTCGAGATTATCATCGTATCCTAGATCAAAAACAAGCTTTCGGGATTTTTCTCAAAAAGGTCGTGTATTTCTAATCTGTGCTCTCTCTCTCGGACTGCGTCTGCGAGGCTCTTAATAACAGGAGCCAAGTCGACGTAATCTACACGGACTTCCACAAAGCGTTTGATCAGATTGATCATTATGTATTATTACAAAAGACATACAGTCTATTTTGTTTTTCAGACAGTCTCATCGTACTCCTAAAATCATATTTTTTGGATCGAAGGCACTGAAGGTAGGTTGTCGAGATTGAGAGCTTTAGATCTGACACCTCTATCCCAACCTCGGGAGTATCTCAGGGTTCCAACCTTGGGCCCCTTCTATTCAATATATTTGTTGATGATCTAATTCGCAAGATTGACTGTCTCAAGCTGGCCTACGCTGCGCTGACGATCTTAAAATCTTCACCGCATTGACACCTTTGCAGACTAATGTTGGCGTTGTTAGCGAGTGGTGCGCAACCAGCAGGCTTGATCTGAACGTTCCAAAATGTAGTGTCATTACCTATCATAGAATAAAAAGCCCCATCGACTTCAACTATTCCATTAGCGGCACTGTCTTGGATAGATCGTCAAATGCCAGGGATCTTGGCATAGTGTTTGACGAGAAATTTAAATTTATTCCTCATATAGAGCAGATGGAGACTGATACGTCACGAATGTTGGGCGTTCTAAATTAGAAATTGTAAACAGTTTACCAACATCTTTGTCATCAAACTGTTTTATTACTCCTTCGTTAGAGAGCAAGGCTGGATTATGGGTCACTTGTATGGTGTCCGTTGTATGATTGCCACATTGATTCGGTGGAACCTGTGCAGACGAAATTTCTCATGTTTAGAGAGGACGGTATCTATCCAGACAGAGGGTTTGATCATAGCCTTTTGTTGTCCAGATTCGGGTAATTGTCACTGTTTGCGCGCAGAGACTCACAATCGGTGACATCCCGTTATAAGCTTCCCCATGATGTGATCGATTGTTCCTTTCTTTTGGAAAGTATACCAGTACATGTACCGCGTTTAGGAGCTAGACAGCAACCCGCGTTCACTCTGAGATTTGGATCTAATATTCTGCACCAGAGCCCCATTCACAACATGTGCAAACATTTCAATCTTGTATCAAACGCCTATGATATACATACCAGTAGCTTGTCTAACGTCCTGAAACACCTAAATGAGGCGTCTGGTTTTCCACCTTAACTGTATCTCCACATTCTACATCTTCATTTTTCATCTGTATTTTCCTTGTTTTCATTCCCTTCTTCTTTGTCACTTCCTATTGTAGCTTATTTTTTTTTAGATTCCCTAACTTACTTTGCGTTATTTGTACTTGATCGGTTTCGTTCCTCTACATTCCTTATTCGTAATCTTAGCTTAGTTTTCTAGTTTATTTTAATTATTACTATTATTTATTTAATATTTTATTATTTTTTTTGTATACCAATATTTCTGTGAATTACTTGTTGTTAATTTGTATGTGAATTTCCTGTAATTGAGCGTTTGCCTGTTGACTGTTGGACATAAAGAGCTTATTATTATTATATTTATTTATGAAATTAATACGAAACGATCTTTCATTACACAAGTTAGTATTTTTTGAAAATTTAGTTTTTCAATGCCATAGAGATTTATCTCTAAAATATCTGCATAAACGGAGTTTTATCCACAATACCCAAACAGAATTATTGCACCCGACACGCGTTTCGCTAACCATGTTAGCATCATCAGGAGATGATTAAAACTAGTTTTATTAGCGCGTAGTGTTCGTCAGATGACCGATAGTATGAGTTATATTAGCAGTGTACTGTGGTCTTTCAGGCCCGCGTAGCGCTGGCCGACCTATTATATTATTCAATTTGTGGCTGAGTTTTTAGGAGTTTTCTTGCGGTCACGCTAGTGACTGATGGGAAATTAGTTTAGTCCAGTTCTAGTAACATGAATAGTGAGTATTTGGACATTACACAGGAATGTTAGGGATGACATAAGAAATACTAAACTGAACAGTTCCCACCCCTAAATAGTGTGCTTCAGCCCCTAGGACGTCGTTTTTGTCCAATTTTTCAAGTTTTCTAGATTATCTCGAGAACGGTGCGGTAAAAAAAAAAACCTATATAGAAATATATTTCTTATTAAATTTTCTATAAAAAATATACCTACAAATTTTTTCTTAAAATTAATAATAATATGAGAAATAAGGCGTATTATACATAAGGGTTACTTCCGGCCAACACAGTAAATCCAATCTAATATATAATACGCGTGTAATATAAAGTCCAATGCTGAACGTCAAAAAGTTAGCAGTATGCTACTGGCCTCACTTGAAATTAAAATAAATTTACCACTTCCACTCTGTTAATCCTATAAAACCTCTCGATTTTTAAAGAAGTAATATTCTAGATTTATATGTCGTACTTGATTCCACACCACCCAAAGGTAAAGTACACTTGACGCTTTTTTACGTCGTGTCCCCAAGTAGTCCTAATCCACTTGAAGTGAAACTTCTTTACTGACGGGGCGACAATTTTCAGAAGCTTCTAGCTGCACCAGAATGGATTTCGATTGCGAAACTTCGAGCATGCTCAGTTTTTGACACACATTTGGCAAAAGGTTTTCAATTTTTGGTAAGTTGATTTCAGCAAGCCTGGTGGCGCAGTAGTTACTACGCTGTGCTTGTGATGTGACGGCTCGGGTTCGATTCCCGTCAGTGGCGAGAGATGTTTTTTTTATTTTTCATTTTGGGCATTCCTTAGGTTAGCTTTGTTTAGTTTATGTGGGTTGCGCCCCCGAAGCGAGCGAAGGGCCATGGGTGAAGTGAAATAGTTAATGTTTCATCATGCGTGAAGCTTCTCAATCGAAATCCATTCTGCTGCAGCTAGACGCTTGTCAATTTTCGAGCGTTACGAAAATTTATATCGTGTCAGGGGACTTCAGCGAGTGCGTCAGCGGCGACAGGAAGGGGAATACGCAAACGCGTGATTGGGAAACGGCCGGCAGGAGAGGAAATAGATGCGTAGCGCTGCGTATATAGCATCTAAGTATGTGTTAGTGGGAACGACTGAAAGGCATACTCACCGACCCTACCTAAACGGTATGGTAGTAATCTGACCATTTAATGGTCTAAGGTAGTAATGCGGTGCTGCGATTGATGTTCTGAATGTCAGGGTGTGTTGCATTTTTTACCAGGTATCAGAATTACCCATGCTTTTACGGTCCAGTGAATTGTTTTCAACAGGTCTGATAGTACAGTGGTCAGGCCTTGCGATTGTGATATGGGAGGCCCGCGTTCGATTCCCGTCGCGTCGGTGGCAATGATTGTTAAGGAAGAAGTTTCACTCATAGCAGACACTGACATCAGCCCGCAATTACATTTGGCGCCCGGCCTAAAAGGAATGCATCATCGTAGTGACCTTGGGTCGTCACAGTAGGTGTAGTGGGAGAAAATAAAACTTGTTACACTGTCAAGTGTGAAATAGTGGTTATCGATTTATATATATATATATTTTTTTTGGATAAGACCATTTTGGGCGCTTTGGGTAATAAGCCATACATATATTTAACGAATTATAATCCACGCTCTGATTTCGAATGCGTTTTACATACAAAACAATTAGACAGTTTAGGGGAAATTATTATAGAACCTTTTTCGTAGAGAATTTTATGTGGAACAACTTTGTATATAAGAACTTTTACCTACCATGCACTGTTTCGTAGACATTCTGAAAAAAATTAAAATTGGGGTGGAAACAATGTTGTAAGGGATGAAGTACACACTTAAGGGGTGGGAACTTTTTAGTTTACCAATATTTATCCTATTCTTAATATTTCTACCAATTTTTAAAACTTTCTAAATTTTGCCCGATATATTACAATTTTAACTGTAATATTACTGAATTACATCGGTATTTCTCTATTGGAATCATGATTAGCCAGAAGAGCTGAAGTCATTCTAAGGATGTGAGGTGACTAAAAATTTAAATACCTACACATTTGTATCAAATTTTTTTGCAGTTGAAAATTACAACATACTGCTCAAACTTTTATACTATTTTATTAGATGAGCAGATTTATATCTGCTTTATTTTCTGGCCAGGCCCTACCTCATGAGGTAATCATGAGCCGCCACTAATCTAATGGCCATCTTTGTGCCGAGTGCTTTTTGAGCTTCCACCGAACTATTTCTAATTGTGTTTCATATACTATGTCCAAGTATTATATTTTGTTTTATTTAATGATATATTTTATTGTATGTAGGTATGTACCTTATTGTATATGGCTGAATGTATTATGTATGCATTAGTAATTTATGTATGTATTTGTAAATTATTAGTGTATTTATATTTTATTACTACATTTATCTCCATTGATCTGCTTTATGCTGTTTTATTGTTAATGTCTTGTTTATCTGGGACTGAAACCTTTTTATTGACATGCAAAAAGTTGTTCTCATGAATAAATTGTATTTCTATTTCTGCCCACAACCTATATATTTTTGAAATCAGAAAATGATCTGTTACTATATCAGCAAATATATAATGTTCCATTTAAAAAAATTATTGGCCTGATTTCCTTGTATTCATATCATTATTTTAATAGGTCCAAAAGATAATATCGAAAATATACTTCAAGTTTGGTATAAAAAGTTGTTCTCAAACTCTTACATTAATACCTCCTAGGTGGGTAGGGTACAAAGTATTCTTGAAACTTGAAATTTGGGAGTACAGGGGGTATTTCCATTATTATGGTTTTGCAGATTCTTGTGGAGAATTTGGTGCTACTTTCCTGCAAAACCCTCGTAGATTCCGTCCGGCTTTCGTAGCGCATACTGTTTTTGGATTGGTCGTCGAGTTGAGCAGCGCGCGGTTTTAGTTAATTGCCGTTGGAATAAATTAGGAAATTTTATTAGATGGAGTGGTTTAATGACAATGCCCTTTTGGCTACTCTGAATAGTTTTTTTTTGGTAGATGCCGATACATCGAAATCCCAGGTTTCCATTGCCTAAATCCCTTGGATGAATTATTGAGAGGAACATGTGACTTGTCAAGCCATCCATTCATTGGTGGAGCGAGAGAACTTTTGATTTTACCTTTTATGGGATTCTCCAACCGGGTCATTTTTAATAGTTTCAGTCCATATCTGTGCCTTATCTTTTATTAAGTGTTGGTGTCTAAAACTGCCCTTTGTGGGATTTGAATGCTGCTTTAGCGAGGTGAGCTGTTTTTTGCATTTTTTTTTCTTTCTGTGAACGCCATCATTTTAACATGGTATGGCGCACGTGGGCGAATTTTTAATTCCCTTTTTAATCTCTTACAGAAGCCTTCTCGTCCAACTCTAAGGCTATTTAGCGATAAGCAACTGGATACCCCATACACAGGCAAAGTATTGTTTTTTTTTAATTCTGATTTCCCTTTTCCTTGGTGGTTGATTTTGATTACCGAGTTATAAGGGTCTTCCATTAAGAGTTACATGTGAAACCTTGAATATGTTGTTTCACAGGGTCCTACCGTCGGGTCTATTCCTATCGACAGGTCTACTTCTACCGTCCGTCGGGTTCATTGCTATCGACGGATATTGCTATCGTCCAGTATCGCTAACGACAGGGTTTCCTTGACTGTCTAACTGTACTACCTATAGAGTCTTGCTGTCATTCGCCTGTCAAGGAAGTCTCTTCCTCCCGTGAGCAGTTCTTTTCTGGAAGCTGCCTGAGGAGCTAAGCCAGTGAGAAATTTCTTTCTTATATATATTTCGTGCAATCAACCTACGAACTCTATTACTTTTTTTGGTTTGTTTTCGAACAAAGATTAAATTTTTCTCCTTAACAAAGGTAACATTTATTTTAATCTTATTTTCTTTTAAATGGACTTTGAATATTGGGCCAATTTTGTCTAGCCTAAGACGCCTGATTTTATTTTATCGAATTCTAAAATTCAGTTAAATTCGTTTGATCCAGAACGAATCCGATTTTGGATTAAATTTTGAACTTTTGATTGACTGACGCAATAATGTTGTAAGTCGAACTAGTTTTTTTATTATTACTATCAATTTTTCAAGATTTCTGGTTTACGTTAGATACCTGTAGATCAGATAACTACTATTTTGTTACGGCCTAGTAGACTTTGCGTTATTCTTAATTTTTATTGTGGCCTTTGATATATTTGTTTTATTCAAACAAACTGTTCATTATCTTTGTCCTACCTGTAACTTGACCGGCAAGTACTTACGCTTAAGTTCAACGCTCCTTAAATCCTATAATTGATTGGTTGCTACAATAACGCCAGGTCGGACTAGTTATTTTAATTTTTTTTTCTTTGCAGCTGTTATCAACGTATCATAACTGATACCTAGATAAACATGGTTAGTTAGTAATAGTGCTCTGTAACAAATCATGATTTGACGTCCGTTAATTAGCCATTGATTAAGTGATTATTCGAGTTACTTAAATTTTCCCATAACGAGTAGATATTTGTAGTATCGCTAGCCTTTCTTCATATTTTTTGACGTTTTTTTAATGTTAATGCTTAACGCGTTCATCATAGATTCCGATTAAAAAATTCGACGTTTATTTAGATAAATCGTGTGATTTACTTCATCAAGTAACCCAGTAAAACCTACTATTTCTCGTGGAAAAACAGTTGTTACCATAAATTAATCTGTCACAATTACTAGTCACTTTCTCATATCTTCCACTTGATCAGGCATGATATATTTCGTTTAATAGTAATAAACCGATTCTTTGTTTGTCTATCTATCGGTTTTATTTGATTAGCTTTTGATTTCAATGTTCCAGAGGAGAGGGCCGCTAAAGTAAGTATTTGATTTTTTATTACTTGCGCTCAATAATTGAAACGTTCTGGATTTACTTTTGATTACTGTTTGAGTATTTGTTTGTCACTGACTTTAGTTTTTTTTAGGGTTAATATTCGAGTATTTGCTTGTTACTGACTTTGATTTTTGATTAATTTTTGAGTAATTATTTTTCCATTACTATTACTGATAAATTTCCGGCATTTAAATCGGATCTAATTTTCCAACTTATTTTTGTTGCTTTATTGATCGGTTTTCTTGATAGAAAAAAATAACAAATTTTTGGTTATCGTTTTATTTTGTCGCGAAGCTTAAGCTAAAACGAGTTCCATATTTCAACTTTGGAGTATTTCGCGCTTGCGCCGTCTACAAGCCTGTGGCGCCTTAAATAAATAATACCCACCCTACTATCTGACATTTGAGCTAGGGCCTAATTTGTACGCTTGGCGACAACTCGTTCTAGCCTATGCATCGACACTCGTAAATTCATACAGTTTTAATTTTAAATTCTCCAACTTTAAATTTTCCTTTAATTTGAAAATTATTCACTCTCGGTTCCTTCTAAGCTGGAGTGAAGGTTTTGCGCCTATTAGAAGGACAGAAAAGGGTAACAAGTGGTCTATAGCAATGTGAGTAGACTTTAAGTGGCCATTTTCAATACAGGTTTGACACTATCTCTCTTGATAGATCTCAGACGATTTTCATAACCAAACAACATATTAATTCATATTTTTCAATCAATTGACCTTTGCATACACTTCATAAATCTTTCTGTAGTTTTTCTTGTTGTATAATTTTCCAGAGCATTCAATTAACTGGTCGCCTTATGATGCCAAAGTTATAGAAAATAAAGACTAGGGTTTACAACAAAACACTCATTAAAAATCGAGTTAAAACTGCATTTACATTTGAACATAAATAATTAATCAATCAGAGTTTTTGCATTATGTGTATGATCGTTAACATGATTTTAAATTTTGTACATTTAATAACAGATTTATATTGACACGGGACTTATTTAAAAAATCGACATTAAAGTTATTTGGCAGAAGGTAAGTAAGTATTTTAACTCTTAATATATAAATAAAATAAATTTGGTATTGGACAGACCTTAAACATATTTAATTTGGGCAGGTCTATTAGCCAAAATTTAAAATATATTCCCCATTAACAGTTATTAAGCTTGTTGAAACTGACAGATTGGTATACTTACTTGAAGTTAATGGTGGCGTCCATGATTATGGTGCCAGATTCACAAATCTTCTAAGGTCACAAAAATTAAGATTACAGAAGAGTAAAAATAATTCATTATCAATTGGTTTATATAATAAACTTAATGATAGCACCAAAAACCTGAATAGGAAAGATTTTAAATCTGCAATGAAAAAATCACTCCTTTCATATGCTTTTTATAATATCCAGAAATACATGAACACAGCACTTTAACATAGTTAATGCTGTGGAGTTTGCAGAGTTTAACAGTTTCTTCGTATACATTTTGATGTAGATGACTAATGTATAGTGTATTTTGTAATGAATGTATTATGATAATTTTAGTTTTATGATGTCTTATATAGATATAAAATTTTTGTATCTTGGAACTCTGACATGTGTAAAACTGTAAGGTTAGTACATGAATAAAATATCTAACTATTTATCCGTCGCCTACGTGAATACTCGGGCCTGGACATTATGGAGTTTGAAGTTTCGTGACATAGCAAGTATAGGCTGAAAATATGGCTGTTGGGGAAATACCCCAACACGTGTATAACTTTCGGTTTTCACCATATAGTTTGGTGATAACACCCTGTATGAATGTAGTATGAATGAGCCATAATTAATCCACGAATATATTTATTTAACTCCAGGTGAACAGAAATTTGAGCATTTAAATCAGCATATGTCAGTTTCAATCGTTTTCAATTTAATATATCCTTGTCTCCGTCAGTGTTCAGTAAACAGCAGTGTGTCAAAGAAAGAAAACAGATGTTTCACCCTCTCAAATGAAACCCACGCTTATCATACCCGCGAACCCCCACTCATAATTTGGTTTTGGCGCCAGGCCGCCAGCTAGAAGCTAGAAGAAGAAATTAGTTTTATTAGTGCCTTGCCAACACTCGAACGTGATGCGTCGGTCGAGTCACCGCTCCGCATCAAGTTAGCGCCAAAAAACAACTAGCCCTGTCCTAGCACTGTTTGAGGCAAATTATTAGTTTTCTCGCATTTTGTTAGTTATTTTCGCGTTCTAGATCGGTCCAGTCACCGCTCTCTAGCCTCTCAGAGTGCAGTTTAGACTTTCACTCGATCAACAGCTAAAGTTCTGTTCCCGTTTTCGCGCCAAAAGGTAACACCCTTTTTGGCAATTTCTCCGTTTGTATGCACAAATATTAGAAAATATTTAGTGTACCTCTGTTATCTTTGTCCACGTTGGACAAAGACCTCTTTTAGGTTTTTTTTTACGCAATTCTTTAAAGCCAGAAACGACGTAGCGTCGTGGCTTCTCTGTAGTTGAAGAGAATCAGTAAATTGGCGGTACCGAATTGGTAGCTCAAGTTGTGCCTGTACAATTCAATTCAAGAATTCGAAGTCAGATCCCTGGCTGATTAGAGTGAAGTAAAGCATTGGAGATTAGGGTATTCTGTAAGAAATAAAGGTGCTAGATTGAAAGCATAAAAGTTCATTTCATTTAAATTCAGAAAGGACAAACATTCTGTAAACGAGTAGTTTTTAGTAACACGTTTTATTTCGCCAATATTATTACAGCCACTCTTATTTCCGCCTTACACCTTAAAACTTCGCCAGTATAGTCATCATAATTACATAACGCCATGAGTCGACTCTGCTATTCATACAATAACCATATCTATGCCTTATTTCTAATCTATCTATATACTCCGTATTATATAACACCGATTCGATTCTACTGCTGCGCCATTCGTTTTCCAGGGTTGTCACGTCCTCGCCTATTTGAACGTCGCATGTCGCCTCTCCAAAATTTGCTTGTTACAATATTTCAGTTTTAAATTGCATACTCAAGACCGTTTTAGTCGTTATTTAGAAATAAGTAACCTTTGTATATTTAGTTTTTATGTGAATGAATGATTGAATGCATGGAAGTAGATTAGGGAGTACAAGTATTTAAAAATTGTACATATTTTTGACATCAATTGCAAATGCATAATTGCATTATTAAAGTACGTTAACATACCTACCTGGTTTCAATTCATATCCATGTGTAAAACCCCCACCCCCTTATCTTAATACAGTCCACTAATTGTTTGTAGTTAATTATACTGTTCATTGCTACCCTCACCTTTGTGGTCAAAATAAGTTAAGAAAATTAATTTGTTTGTATTGACCAATGGCGATTTAGATGTTCTAGTAATTGCAGAAGCCCCGTGTTTCCGTCGCTTCTTTTATTATTTTGCATAATTAAGAGACCATATTGATATTTTTTAAGCTCAAACTAATCTTAAAGAGTTACTTGACTGATTTGGCATAGTTTTAGTGTGACGAGAAAGACTGTCTTATTGATGTAGACTGTAGGTATTCATTATTTAATCTTGAGAGTTGTTTGTGTTTTAAGTTATAGAAGTTGCTTATAAAGGTAAGACATAAATATGTATAAATGAAATAAATAGAAATAAATATGTGCTCTGTAGTATTCATGCTAAAAATTAGGTATATTTTTGGTTTTTCTCTTCCATAAGATGAAGATTTAAAAAATAAATGGATAACAGTAATACATCGGAACTTTTTCGCAACCTTTGAATTCTCGATTACAAAATTTTCTAATTCCATTCTTAAAAGGATACATAACCTTCTGTACGTTGGCAAATATTTTAAAGGCATTTTTGTCAAAGAGCTTTTTATTTTTTACACGAATTTTATACTTAAGATAAAGATGCCATATGATGTTTAATTTAGTTGCTGTGCATTAGAAAACTTCTTTTGTCACATGTTTTAAAATGTATAAGGTCTTAAAGTGTGTAATTTTTTTTTGAATGTATTGTCCTTTATCATGTTCATCTTACTGTTAAAATTTTAAGTATCTTTTAAATTAACAAGTCAACATTTTTGATGTGTAAACATCTTACGCGGCGGTATGAGGGTAAATCCCGGCAAATGGGACGGAAATGTGGGGACGGAAATGTGGGGACGGAACATAAACGCGATGCGACATTACAACCCGTGCGCATTGAGGAGCAAGCTAATCCAGGACGGTCACGATTGCGACGACTCAAATGGCGCATCTAAAAAGCTAGCCGCTAGGGCGGTATTAGGTTTTCATTATATTATATTTGCAGTGTATTTGGATCCATAGCACAGCTTATTTTTAATAGACGGATGAATTTAAAATGAATTTTCGCTTCAAAATCCACGACAAACTCCTCCGAAGCCACGGCTATCGCCCTAAAAAAAGTCCGGAAATTTCGGATTTTTATACATTTTAGCCATTTAAAATCGTTTTTCAACGGATTTTAGACGATACAAAAGTATATTTTAAATTAAACGAACTGTCAAAAGTATTATTCAGATGCCCAGACGTTTAAAACAATATTGAGTCATGGCCCTCTTCTAAAATTTGCAAAATTTGGTTATTGACTTTCCCAAATCAGAGGATGCAGCCCCAAGATGACTAACTGGTAGTGAATAAGCTGTGTCCATAGGTTGATGTCATTCCTGGTGGCATTAGATTTTCGTGTCGAATTTGTGCAGTGAATTAATCCACTCCGATTGAAGCTGCCAGTAAGTATTATTAACGAATCCTAACTGATATTATAAATGCGAATAACTAATATTATAAATGGGAATGTGTTTGTTTGTTTCTTACGCTTTCATGCATAAACTACTCAAACGATCATCATGAAATTTTGTACAGATATTTTCAAGAGTATAGTAAAGAACATAGGACACTTTTAGCTTTTACTTATAGCGGCTTCGCTAGCGTTGATTTTTACGGTTAGTTTTAATCCTATTTTATATTTTCTTGAGGTTATATTTGTAAATAGTTTTTTTCTTGATTTTGGGCATGCCTTGGGTTAGTTTTTGTTTGTGGCGCCCCTGTAGACATTCTAATGTAAACGTTACAAATGTAACGCACGTCAGGCGGTATCTGTGACGGGAATATGTTTTGCAGGCTGTCTGTAACCGTTAGTGTAAAACGTGTTCTTTCTAACGCCAGGCAACCAATTCCAAATTAGTGGTTGCCTTTATTCAGGCGTCACGCGGCCTAAGGTGGCATTAGATTTTCATGTCAATGATGTCAATATAGGATATGTTTACACATCAGTGTCTCGAGTACTAGCAGACTTGCTCAATTTTTTTTATTATATCCGTGTTTGTTATGTTAACAATATTCCACGCATTCCACGAAGCTTTTAATTGTAAATATTATGATTTGGAATAAATAAGAGATTTTTTCTGGCTATTTATCTGTCTATCTACCCATCTATACATACATGGATACTTATATTAGCGGTGGGTACTTACTTAGGGATTTATCATTAATTTTTAACTAAAAGGTGAATCTGAAATAGCCATCCACATTTTTGTCAGATACTTGTTTTTAACTCTTCTATACAACCAGTGGCTTTTCTAGAAACCTAAAAGCGCTTCTTAACTGTTTGTTTCAGCTCAGATTTTCCAAATATATGAGAATACTATCTAGAATACTCCTGGTGAACTATCAATTAATTGGTGCCTTAAAATGGACAAATTTTTTGAACCACAAAAAATTCCGACAATATGTTGATGTAGATTATATTTTAACTGTTTACTTAAATAATACTGAACGAATGTCTTAGTTTTTACTTATTTTAAAGTTTGAAATTCGTTACATTTCAGTTAAAAGTTAGAATAGTCCGGTTTTAGAAATTTCGTGCTTGTCTTCTATGATAGCATAAAATTCTGAGCGATAGCCTAAGCTTGTGATGTCGCAAATTCATGGTTCAGGCCTATCTCACAGGGGCTACGATCTATCTATCTGTCTCTAAGCATGTCTAAAAACATTATACTCTGCATTTTACAAATCAGAATAATAGTGCTAATATGTATAAAATTACTTCTACAATGACTGGATCGAAAAAAGGAATAAACAACCAAATAGTAGTGTTGCAAATCCATTGATCACTCATACATTAGTCAGCGTCTTAGTAACAATAATATACTAGGATGGCCTATATTGTCAGTCTAATTGATTGCCATTACTTACTACTTTCTTACAGAATTTATATAATAGAAGCTTGTAATGCTTATACATACATTTTAAAGGATTTCATTCATTCAGGTAAAATCATGCTTATTGTTCTAAGTTTCAAGTCCAAATCTTTATAACTCACCAATGGGCACAAGGGGGTTTTCTGACGTCTTCCTAATAAATTTTTCAGATAGGGATTCTTGAGGCAGTGCTTTATCCATTTCTTTATGAAGACTCAACCAATCAAATTTGGCTAAATCCTCATCAGTAAGCTCTAGTGACGTATTTTCTAGAGACATTTTCGCCCTTTCAATTTTCAAATTTAAAATTATAGATTAAAAACAATTCCTTTCTATCAAATCAATCAAAAATTACAAAAGATCCCCAAAATAATTTGTGTTAAAAATCAAAACAATGCAACATCATAACCTCAATTCTTCCTTTTTACATTACTACTTCCCGTAACATATAGGTGGTGCTGGTACTAGGCAATTTGCCAGCACGACCACCAAACAGTGTATTTTTGTTCATAAACTAGGTGGACATAAATTATATTCAAAAGCTTAAGCTTAAGCTACATGCAATACTTCATTCAGCCCTAATCTAAAAATTTTTGATGTGTAAACAGCTTACGCGGCGGTATGAGGGTAAATCTCGGCAAATGGGACGGAAATGTGAGGACGGAAGTTTTTTGTGCTCTCGTATTTTTACAAATTTATGTGGTTAATAGTATAATTTATTGTAAGTGTTTATATTGTTTAAGCTTAGAAATTTCTGATGTTGAACAACGGGACCATTTCAAGTTCGCTTCTTGTAAAATAATCGCGACAAAGCGGGGAAAACCATCAAATTCTTCCATTTTAACCATCGGATTTTTCTTATCACTGCTGTAAAAACGACGACCGTTCAGTCCATTGAATCCATGTCGATGTTTTTTGTATCTGCGGGGAGTTTTAGCGTGAACAAACGTTAATTCTCAGATTGCTTATCTGTCCAACTCTTGTCTGATTGATAATTGTTAAAATGGAACGATCGTTTAAATGCTGCAGAAGTAAAGAATTTTCAAATTTTTTCTGCTTAATATGTTATTCAGTATATCACCCTAGCTGTATGGAACGCTGCCCCGAGGTAATCAGGCTGGGTGGTTACAAGATACTGTGCTCCTCTGCTTGTCAAATAACACATAATGAACAAAATGGTGTGGAGTCCTTATACACAAATAAAATCACACTACTCGAAAAAGAACTTCTAGAGAAGAACAACGTAATCAAAAGATTAAAACGTAATAGTCAAGCGTTCGAGGACACGGTTGCTGAATCTGAAAATAAATTATTATCTCAGGTAGAATTATTAACTAAACATAATGCCTCATTGGCTAATGAGGTTAAAGGTTTAAAAAGGAAAGAATCTGCTTTGTCCGTGGAATTGGAAAATTGGGACGGTGTTAAGCAGAAACTCGAGAAAAATATTCAGGAATTAACCGATTATAACAATAATCTACGTACTTCAGTTGAAACACTGGAACAAGAAAATGTAGCTTATTCTAAGGATCTGAAGGAGCTAAAACAAAAGCTAGATGCACTGCAGTACTCTACTGATAGGCGTGATTGTGGTAGCCAAACTGCCCCTTCTTCCTCTGCCTGGCCAACAGGAGAGCCCCCCCCTTCTAGTTCTGAGGCAACTACTGCAAGCGATGTTCAGACGATATCTTCTAATGTTACCATTAAATCATGTGCCGTGAGAAAGCGTCAGACCTTAGTTATTGGTGATGAAAATGTTCGTGGCCTTACATACTTAATTAAGCAGTTCTCCCAATATAAATTTGACGTAAATTGTCAGTGGCAAAGAAGAATTACTCTATCTGAAATTTTAAAACTATGCTCTCTTTATTCTAAGAACTTTACAAGAAATGATTATATTATCGTATTTTTAGGCTCGGAACACGCTATTAAAGGTATCACTATAAAAGGTGATGATGTCATAAAACTTTGTCAAACTTGTACTCACACTAATTTAATTCTTATAGGCCCACCTCTTCATCAAAATAGGCCTGTCTTAAACAAAATTATAGAAGGGCACAACAACGTTATAATCAAAAATTTAGATATATCTAATCAGAGTGTTTATTTTCTGCCTTTGCTTTGTTATACCTCCTATGGATATTTAAATTACAGCGATAAGTCGAATTTGGTTAGTTATATATGCGCCAGATTGCAGGCAGCTACATTTTGCACAGACAGTCGGGTTGATATTTTAGACCCTAACGTTTCTGGCGCTTATCGAGCCGACAAAGTAGATAGTTCAAATTTCTGACCATCATCGACTCCTCCAAGTTATCAGTTTACTATCAAAATGTGAGAGGCCTTCGTACAAAAACCGATATACTCTTAAGGTCTACATACTCCTCCTGTTATGATCTTATACTCTTATCAGAGACTTGGCTAAATGATGACATCTCAGATTCCGAACTGTTTGATGGTTCTTTCTTCGTTTATCGTAGAGACAGAGACTACGAATTGCTCGAATGTCAGCGTGGTGGCGGAGTCCTGATCGCGGCATCTAGGAGACTGAATTCGTCTTCCGTACTTATGGCTGTTAGCGGTTTCTATGAGGATGTCTGGATTCAATTGTGTGCAAATCAGGTTAAATTTATTATTTGCTGTGTATATATTCCCCCGAACTCATCACTTCAATGTTATGAAGCCTTTTGTCATACCTGCGAATCTATGAGGAACAAATATGATAGTCACAAGTTTATTTTGTGCGGAGACTTTAACCTTCCCAATGTTCAATGGACTTTCGAAGATGATATATTGGTTCCTGCTATTTTGCGCTCTCCTGCGGCAGAGGTCTTGCTGGATACCACGGCCTTTTTAGAATTACAACAAATCAATCCTCACCGTAACTGTCTTGGTCGAATTTTGGACTTCGTTTTTGCTGACGAATTTCAGGAGACATCTGTTTTGATGTGCTCCGATTCTTTAATTAATACTGACACCTACCATCCTGCGATTGAATGTTACTTTGATATTTGCAGTGTCCCCGAACTGAAAAACAATACCATATCCACCTACTATAATTTTGATATTGCCAACTTCAAGGATTTGAATAATTTTTATAACCATGTTGATTGGGATTTTCTTACATCAATTTCTGATATCGATCTGGCAATTGAAAAATTTTACTCGGCTCTCTTTGAAGGTATGGATATTTGTGTGCCTAAGAAAACTATAAAGGGGATGAAATATCCCTCTTGGTTTGATCGTGACCTCCGTAATCTTATCACTAAAAAAAATAAACTTTATAAGAAATTTAAAATAACAGGTCTTCAGAACGATTATGACGCCTACTCCGACATCAGACGAGATGTCAAATTTCGGACGGACTTATGTTACTTGACGTTTGTTACCAATGCTGAACTTTTGATTCCCGAGAACATCAAGCACTTTTGGTCTTACATCAAGAAATTAAAGGGGTCATCCGGACTACCAAATGTTATGCATTATGGCGATCTAGCGCTTGGTGAACCTATGGATATTGTCAATGCCTTTGCCACACATTTTCAGTCTTGCTACTCGGATCACTCCAATTCGATCATTTCTGGTGCTTTACCTATCGAATTCTCAGCCGTTTTATCTGCTCACGTTTTTACTGTCGATGAAATCAGGGATAAAATAATGTCCCTTGATGTTTCTAAGAGGGCTGGTCCTGACGGCATACCTCCCATACTTTTGAAGAATTGCTGCAGTTCACTCTTGGCCCCTTTAAAAACTCTCTTTCAGAGATCTATGGACACCGGCTGTTTCCCCTCGTCATGGAAATATTCAAATCTAATTCCCATTTACAAGTCTGGCGACAGGACGAAAATAGTTAATTATCGTGGAATCTCTCTGCTGTCTGCTATCCCTAAGCTTCTCGAGTCCATGGTTACAGATGAGATCTTCAACACTTATAAGAACTATATAATACCAGAGCAACATGGTTTCTTTTCGGGGCGATCCACTGCAACTAATCTAGCAGTATATCAGGACTTTCTTTTGACATCTGTTGAGTCTGGTGATCAAGTTGATTGCATTAATACGGACCTTTCTAAGGCATTCGACAGTGTCTGTCATGCTTTATTGCTAAAAAAACTTTGTGATATCGGCATTTCGGGGTACTACCTTGGGTGGATTGAGTCGTATTTGTCTATGCGTCGCCAACGTGTTGTTGTTTGTGGCTCTGTTTCACGTGAAATTTTTGTAACTTCAGGTGTCCCTCAGGGGTCACATCTCGGACCAGTACTGTTTTTGTTGTTCGTAAATGATGTCATTTCTTGTTTTAAATCGTCACGCTGCCTTCTGTATGCAGACGATTTAAAATTTTTTAATACTGTTTCTGCAGATTCTGATTGCTTGCAGTCTGACCTTGACAGTTTCGTTGTGTGGTGTGAGGCTAATTTTTTAAATATTAATGTTTCTAAGTGTAAGGCTATTACTTTCTATAAACGTCGCAATCCTCTCAGAACGGTGTATAAAATTAAAGGCTCGGTCATTGAAAATGTGTCATCGTTAAATGACCTCGGTGTAATATTCGACAGTGGTTTGACATTCAACCAGCATATTGACAATATCGTTCTGAGAGGATTTAGACTACTTGGTTTTATTAAGAGGAACACAAAGCACATCGGCGATACTAAGGCGCTTACTAGTATTTATAGTTGTTTAGTGCGCAGTGTCTTAGAGTATTGTTCAGTCGTGTGGTCTCCAAGTTATGCTTGTCACATCAATAGACTCGAAAAAGTTCAAAACAAATTCGTTAAATACCTTTTATACAAACATCACTTTCCGTATCAAAATGTGCCCTATGCGACAAGACTTTTGCTCTGCGGTTTTCAGAGCTTGGAGACTCGGCGAAGGAACGCACATGTGTTGTTTCTGTATAAATTAGTAAATGGGTACATAAATTGTAGCAGTCTGTTGAATTTGATACTATTTTCAATTCCCGGTAGAAACACAAGACAAATACGATTATTTCACGAAAGGTATCACAGGACAAACTACGGCTTAAATGCTTTTGCACACCGTTTAATGTATACATACAATAGATTTTACTCCGACTGCGATGTGTTTCTTATTGGTTTAACCACGTTAAAGGCCATCTTAAAGTTTAAAGTCTAAAGTCTAAGTAATTTGTTTTGGTTTTGATTTTGATTTTAATGTTAGGTATATGTAATATGTAGTATTCTATTAGTATTTGTAAATTTTGTACCATTTAGAAATGTTTTTCTGTAGTGTACTGGCTGCATAAATAAATAAATAAATAAATAAATAAAATTCTTTTATTTTTAGTCGCCATGAATTTCTATAATTTTATGAAGGGAATTATTCGCAAAGTGGCACAATTCTTCAAAAAAAGCGTCGATTTATTGATAGTTTTGCGTTTGTAAAATAACATAGTGAGCTACCTATGATTTCAGAAGAAATTGCAAATCCCTGGAAATTTTTTCACTGGTCTTGGCAAACAATGGGGCAGATCTCAAAGAAAAATGGAGGTATTCTTAAATAAATACGAAACCTGACTAGATGAACGATATGTAATATTTGACGATATGCAACTACAGACGAAGTTACGGACAAGAGCTGTTTTAATTCAAACAATAATTGTGGGCGACCGAAAAAACCTATGGGTGATTTTAAAACGAACAAAAGTTGAGTTACACATCTTTTAGAGTCAAATACCTATGAGCAAATACAATAACACCTTTTGAGTCGTTTTTGGGAAATAACTTTTGCGGCAGAATTTCATGTTCGGTTTTGGGTCATCTGGTAGACGAGATGCTACCAATATAGAGCAACGAGCAACTACTATTAAAAAATGTTTAACGGCAGATAGCTCTCGGGAATATAGCAAAGAAGAAGGTGGTTATGATGGCAGTTCCGGCCATAGCAGATATAAACCAAAATTTCATACATAGGATGCTAATGATTAATATTCATTTATTTGTTTTTCGTACCCCTTAAACTTGATATTTTGAATAATTATTTAGCGTCTGCTTGGCAGAATGAAAGAACTTCTTCAAGCACATTTACATTACAGTCGCGCTATAAAAGTTGCGGTCGCGTAGGTTCGATATGAATAAGGGTCCCGAACAGTCCCGAACACGAATTGATCCCTTACTATACGACCTACCTACCCTTTTACACTTTATTGACCGGCCGGAACTTCCTATTTCGCCCTAACGAAGCACAACACGTTTTCCCCCTTGAAGTACAGGCTATATGAGGATTTCACACTTTACTTTCACATCGCATATGTGTAAGTAACTCAGAGTAGGATCACATCTATGAACAACATCGGAAAGGAATGGACGTAAAAATTGATTTTTATTTATAAATAAAATTATTTTATTTATTTTTTTATGGTTGTGTTGGTTCTTGGCTTGGTGTTTTTGATACAAGTTAAAATAGAATGCGCTGGCAAATTGCGCATGTCAAAAGATAAGAAAAGAAGAATAAGTTGTGGCAGCTGAGGCTGTACAATTTTAAGAAAAGTAGAGTGGAAGACTCGTCTAGTCCCTAGCCTTAGTCGCCTTGGTTGTTTTTGTTATTGTTTATTTAATATATGTATGGTTTATTTAAATTTTTAAATTTTAATACTAGAATACCGCAGATTACAAAAACGTGTGTAATACAAATACAAATGACTACAGGGAATGAGTTGTTCTTGTTTGATGGTAATATGTGTCTAGGAATAAATAATAAGCGAATACCACAAAGGGAAATGAATATCCAGTGAGGATAAGATTTAGATAAATTATAAGTTTATGTACTGTTATATGTTGAAAACTAGCTCAAAAGTACGTATTTTGTCATTTTGTATTTTTTGTTTTTTAATATGAGTATACTTAGCTTACAATTCGGCCAGTGTGGCAATCAAATAGGACAGAGTTTATATTCAACTTTGGAAGAAGATATCAGCCTTAAAAACAATGAAAATCCCAATTCACAGTTATATCTGCAGTCTATTAATAAATGGTTTAATATTAATGATACAGGAGTGAGGGAACCTCGTTCAATTCTAATTGACACTGAAACAAAAGTTGTGAAAAATCTACAGCAGTCACCCCTTAGATTTAATACTTGCATTGCTAAATCAGTTGGGGGCTCTGCAAACAACTGGGCATATGGATATACAGAAAATAGCAAATTAGTGGTTAGTGAAGTGTTGAACTGTGTTCGTAGTGAATTAGAAAAATCAGATTTTGTTTTATCACTTTTAAATTTTTACGGTCTCTCTGGTGGTACTGGTTCTGGAGTAGGTAGTTACGTCATAGAGAAACTTAGACAAGAATATCCAAGGAAAACCATTATTAATTGTGCTTTTCTTCCTTATATGAATGGAGAAATTGCAACACAGTCATATAATTGCCTCCTAAACTTAACAAAATTGTACTCTCTTGGTGACTGTACAATATTATTTGAAAATGAAAGGTTATTACATCTCTGCAAATATACTTTGGGCCTTAGTGAGGTAGCATATTCTAATATTAATTCTCTAATTTCTCAACAAGTAGCATCAGTCTTTCAACCTGTAAATGGTCTGGATACTTCATCATTGATACACAACCTTACAGCGCATCCTTCTTTTAAATTTTTACAAATAAGATCGGAACCAAATTTTCAAAAACAAAACTTTAAATTTGAAAGTGTTCAGCAATGGAGTGCTTTATTGAATGGTTTAATGAAACAATCTCGTTTTGATAGTCAACAGTTGAAAACTGCTAAGTGTGATTTTATAAACAAGGTGATATCAAATGTGTTAATAACCCGGGGCACTGAAACATCACCACCAGATATTTTAAAATCATTTAAAGAAGCAAAAAACTTAGTGTCATGGCTGCCCCAAGAAGAGTGCGTTAAGGTGTACTCTGTGAGCTCCCCCTTCTTGAGATATCAAAAATTCTTGGCAAAAATTTTTAATAGTAACAGTATTCTAGTTCCTTTGAATTCAATTGTTAATGATGCCTGGACTTCTTTTACTCATGGTGCCTATCTTCATCATTATAGCAACTATGGAATTGATGAGGAATACTTTTTGAACTCTTTTCAAGTAATGGAAAATATTTTAGATGATTATAATAATATTTAATATACCTATTTGTGTTTATTAGTGTATCAGTTTTTTGTTTATATTGTCATAATTGCCTTGGTTTCTAGATTCGATCCAATAGATAGGTTTAGTTCAAGGTTTAGTTCAGTTTTGAGCATCCTATAATATGTTAAGTATTTTAGGTTTGTTTAATTAGGACTACCTACTGAGAAAATTATGTAAGTACATATATGTTTTAAAGTTTTAAGTGAAGTGTTTATTTGTTAGCAATGTAGTTTTCCCATTTAAATATATTGAGCCAAAGTACTAATTTTGTTGTGAAACTATTTCTTTCATATTTAATTGTACAAAATTAGAAGTTTCTTTCTTGCATAAAAAGTAAATATCTGCGTATTATTAATTTTTGTTTTTTAATTTATTTGTAGACCAAATGCCTCCTATTATAAAATATAATACATTAAGTTTTATCTAAAAACTGCTAAGGAACAATAATATAGACTTATTTAACAAAAAAACAATTTGAACATGGTGTTTTGATGTTGGCAAAAAGTTTAAAAAAAATGGATTCTACCAGGGATTATACGTATAGAATAGAAACATCTAGGGCTGGATACCTTGATGCTTAAAGTTCATATTTAAAAAAAAATTGAGTGAGTCTGCTAGTACTCGAGACATTGACGTGTAAACGTATCCTATATCGACATCACCGACATGAAAATCTAATGCCACCTTAGGCCGCCTGATGCCTGAATATAGGCAACCACTTATTTGGAATTGGTTGCCTATATTCTGGCGTTAGAAAGAACACATTTTTCACTAACGGTTATGGACAGCCTGCAAAGCACATGCCGCCTGACGGGCTTTGTTTAATGTTTACATTTGTAAGGTTTGCATTAGAATGTCTAATATTACACTTCACGCATAGCCCTCCGCTCGCTTTACCCGCTACAGGGGCGCAACGAGTAAATCAAGAAAAAAAACTTTTTACAAATATAACCTCAAGAAAATAAAAAATAGGATTAAAGCTAACCGTAAAAATCAACGCGAGCGAAGCCGCGGGTAAAAGCTAAAAGTGTCCTATGTCCTTTACTATACTCTTGAAAATAGCTGTACAAAATTTAATGATGATCGATTAAGTAGTTTGCGCTTCGAAAATAGGATTAAAACTAAATGTAATAATCAACGTGAGTCAAGCCGCGGGTAAAAGCTAAAAATGTCCTGTGTCGTTTACTACTATCTTGAAAATATAAAAATATCTGTACAAAATTTCATGATGATCAGTTGAGTAGTTTATGCGTGAAAGCATAAAAAACTAATATTAGTTATTCGCATTTATAATATTAGTTAGGATTCTTTATAAATACTTACTGGCAGCAGAATTCGGAGTGGATTAATTCACTGCACAAATTCGACACGAAAATCTAATGCCACCAGGAATAACATTAACCTATGGACACAGCTTATTCACTACCAGCTAGTCATTAGTCATCTTGGGCTGGCATTCTTTGATTTGGAAAAATCAATAATCAAATTTAGCAAATTTTAGAAGAGGGCTATGACTCAATATTGTTTTAAACGTCTGGGCATATGAATAATACTTTTGACACTTCGTTTGATTTAAAATATGCTTTGTTATCGTCTAAAATCCGTTTAAAAACGATTTTAAATGGCAAATTTGTATAAAAATCCGAAATTTCCGGACTTTTTTAGGACGGTAGCCGTTTTTGAAGCGAAAATTCATTTTAAATTCAACCGTCTATTAAAAATAAGCCGTGCTATGGATCCAAATACACTGCAACACTGCGAATATAATATACTGAAAATCTAATACCGCCCTAGCGGCTAGCTTTTTAGAAGCGCCATTTGAGTCGTTGCAATCGCGGCCGTCCTGGATTAGCTTGCTCCTCAATGCGCACGGGTTATAATGTCACATCGGTTTACACATTCCGTCCCCACATTTCCGTCCCATTTGCCAAGATTTACCCTCATACCGCCGCGTAAGATGTTTACACATCAAAAATAATAAAAAAAATCACATATTCTTATTAATAGCTTTAATATCATCTGAAAAACGATCAAAAAATAAATTTCGTGTTAAAAAAAAAGAAAGTTGACGATGACTCATTGAAGACGAAACGTCGGATTCCAAACTAGATACCACGTTGAATAGAGCGGAAAATGGGGCAATGCTTATTTTAAATAAGCCCAGGAAAAAAATCGGATATCCCCGGAAATACCTCGGAATTTTAAAGCTTTCTAAACGGCATATTGTTAGGCACCTAAATGGGCAATTTACCATAATTTGACCTACACTGTCTCTCTACGGTTTTCGAGATCTCCACACATAGACTCGAATTCGAGCCACCCTGTACAGAATCTGTGAGGGACTGGTTTAGGGTTTGGGCAAAACAAAAAATATGATCTTTAATCTTAGACGAAATGACAGTAATGACACTCTGAACAATAAACAAATAAATAAATCTGGATCACAAATTAAATTTAGAAACATATCATACAAAAATTGCTTCCAATGTTTCTTCTAAGAAATCTGGCTCAAAAAGTGGAGCAGATGGGTGTCCTTTTGGCATACCACTCTCAGTCTGTGTGTATCGTCTGCTTGTGAAGGGACTGCTAGTTTTTGGTCTGCAGGGGGAGCAGTGCCGATCATTGCTGGGACTGGCTACAGGGATGATGCGAGACCTCATTTTTGCCCGCGTAGGATCCTTACTATTCTATTACAGTACATCTATGAGGCTCTTTTATTTGCATTTAATAATAAACATAAATATGGGACTATTGAAGATTCACCAAGCAGAGAGATGATTTGCGCCTTCCTTTTTTGACACTAAATACCTTTTGGAATTCTGCACTTCACATGTTCCAATTGTATAAATGGGTTACCCAAAGAAATTTGGGAACTACGGCTCATTAGGTTTAGGGCTGTTAAAAAAGAATATCTTCTCATGAAATGTTTTATAGTATATCCGAGTTCTTAAGTTGTGATATTATTTTACATGATTTTAATTTGTGAGTAATATAATTTTAAGTATTTTACTCGTGAATTTTATGTTTAATTTTAAGTATTTCAACTGTGCTCTGTGGAGTCATTATAATGACTTATTAACCATTTTAAGAACTTTATCTTATACAGTAATATATTCTGCTTGATATTCCGTTCATTTCATTACTGCCGATTTTTGACTGAATTATATTCAGATACTAACTTTCTTTAATATGGAGTATCTGTGATACTAACCTTATCCAGTCAGTTGTATAAATGGGAGAAGGTGTAGTGTTATGGTTAAAAGATCCACTGAAAACTCTACAGATGTGGTAGAATTGGTGAAAAAATAAATTGCTCTAAGACCACCTAAACAGCATACGAGACGATGTACCTACATCACAGCCTGTCGGTAAAAACACATTTGGACAGCTGCCAACCAAAATTGCCGAATATCTGAAACTACCAAATGCAAAGCTATATACCGGGCACTGCTTTAGAAGAACGTTGGCGTCTTTACTTGCAGATACGGGAGCAAACCTGGATCAACTTAAACGACATGGTGGTTGGAAAAGTAGTGCCGTTGCCGAGGGCTATGTCGAAAATTTCCCAAACCAGAAGAAAACCGTGGCTGGCCAAATTTGTGTCGCCCCTTCCTCAGAAGTTTCCGTTGCATCCAGTTCCGTTGTGCAAAACACAATTACATCTGCCACGGCGACTTTTCCACAGAATACGTTAATTAAAAATATTGTGGACTCCAATTTTCAACCCCTTTTTAACTTAAATAAGTGTAGTGGCGTTAGCATAAACGTTAATATTAATAATGCTGCTAAAAATTAGGATTTACTTTTTAGCAAATAAATATGTAAGCTTGTTGCTAGTTTTCTATTTCAGTGCTATATTTGAAAGATTATTCTGTAATATAGGCACTGTACTAAATTAATAAATACATAATTTTGCTTCATAATTCCTTGCATAATTCAATAATTTTACTTTTAATCCCCAGGGATTAAAACCGCTACTTTGGACCCCAAAGTGCATAAATATATTTATCTATTAACGTGCAGCGTCCATTTAACAGATCCAAATGCAAAGATAACACAAGCACACGATCAATTTTGTCTGGAGTTAAAAGTTTGATCGACTGGAGTGGAATAAGGATCAGGATACAATTTTAAATGACAAAAGCAAGAAATTACCCCTCTGCAATGATGAATTCCATATCAAATGGATTCTGAATCCGTGCACTTGGGAGCTTGTCAATTACTGCTTGCTATAACAAAATATTTAGAATTAATGAATATGTTGCCGGCTGGTCAAAACTAATTGCCATTTATTGGTCTGCACCTGAACTGGAAGTACCTATAAGAAAACTGTTTCAAATGCTTCTAGAAGATTGAAATGTGTATCGCCATATCCCCATTTGTTTGTCATTCAAACTCAAACTCAAAATGCTTTTATTCGTCCAAAGATCGTACAATCTTGCTGACAAAGCAGGGAAAATAACAATTTTAAAAATAATATACATACATATACACTTAGTCTACCAGTCAAAGAATAAAATACAATAAAATGAATAAACAAAACAAAGATACATATGCGTCAATAAAATGAAAATTACACAACAAAAATCTAAGTAAATATCCATACATATCACAGTCAATGTAAGTAAAATTTAAAAATTTCCGGCACCCAAGTATCAAAAATTATCCTCAAAATATTCTTGGACATCATAATAAGCTCTCGCAACAAGCAACCTTTTAACTTCCCTCTTAAATATCTTACCATCATAAATCTCTCTTACCCGAGCAGGCAAATGATTGAATAGCAGACGCCCACTAAAAACGACCGAGCTATGAAACTGGGAGGACCTGGGAATGGGCAATGAAATTTGAAATGATCTTCTTGTATTGTGGTTAGTTGCATTTTTGCCTAAGGTGTTTCGATATTTTTTGTGTACCAGTGATACTGTTTCCAGGATGAATAACGAAGGTAATGTCAAAAAGCTGTCTGCAATAAAAAGACGTTTACATGAATCTCTTGATTTGGATTTATTCATATACCTTAGTGCTCTTTTTTTCAAGATAAATACTGTATGCATTAGCTGTTTAGCACAAGAACCCCAAAAATAAATGCCATATCGTAAATGGGATTCTATTAATGAAAAATATGCTTGCTTGACAATAGTTTTTCCTAAGTTAATGGAAATTGTCTTTAAAGCGAAACAATTCGAAGACAACCTTTGGTTAAGGTGCCTTACATGCTTTTCAAACTTAAGTTTATTGTCAATATATAATCCTAAAAATTTGTTAAGAGTTGAATTGTTTAATAAATTGTTGTCTAAATACACTGGACCTACACTTCGTTTAAAAGACATAATATTTGTTTTGGTAATATTAAAACATAATTTGTTTGCATCACACCACATTTTTACCAAAGACAAATCATAATTAATAATATCTGTCAAGTCTTCCCCGCTTGCACCACTCCACAGAATAGTAGCGTCGCCCGCAAACAAAGTAAATTTTCCCGACATGATGTTTAGGGCAGAAGTGGCTGCTGAAGATCTTGGTACGGCTCATTCGGTATTTTTCTTCCTTATCCTCATCAATTTCTTGACAACACGAAATTGATCGATTATCTTGATAAAAACACTACTGACCTGCTAGCATACAATCATTAAAACTCCGTGCGAATTTGTATGTTTTGTACTAATAAAGAGCTGGCATTTGAGCCATGAATCCGGCTAATGATGTGGCTCTCAGCACATCAACAGTTGTAAGACAGAGTATCTTGCTACGAAGTCATTCTGTAATGTCGGACCTAGCAAGTTTAAATCCCACGCTCTTGGACGGCTTTGGTTATACTTCCGTAAGTCAGAAAGTCAGATAGCTGACTCCGCCGATATTACAAGGAACTGAACTGGGAATAATTTCGGTTGTTAAATACCTATTTGTTTTGTCTACAATGCAGTGAACCAATCCTTAAATGTCTTTTTTTATTATTTTAGCATTTTACGACACAGAGGTGCGCCAAAGACAGTATGCAAATAATAATGTATTTACAATTTACAGGCTAACTCCCTAAAATCTTTAACGATATTTATCATTAACTTACTTTAATATTCAACCTTTAATGCTTCCTATTAAGTTTTATCAAGCAGAAGAAACCCAATCACATTCTTTTCAGTGGACCCTCACACGATTACACGACTTCTTTTGAAAGAAATTCAAGGCTAAAACTTCAAGGATTAATCAACGGTCAATTTGAAATGGCCGTAAAGAACGTCAATGAAGGGTTCATCTGAAATATGCCGATTTTATGTTCAGGCAAACCAAACAAATCTTACTACACAAGAAGAAAATTCATAGAAAGATTATGTTGCTAATTCGACATCTGCAATCGCCTAAACTCCAGTAGCCTTCACAAAAACACCGCATCAGAACGAACAAACGAAGTTCTAGTATTTAGTATTCCTACCATTACCCACTAAGTAGAAGTTAAAAAGCATCCAATGGCGAATTGTAGTTTGGGTTTGTCGTGTCTCGTGCATCAGTAATCACAATAATATTCGTCATAACTGTCGTCATGGGAAACCTTAAAATGCTTATTTTTACATTTAAGCATTTTCATCTTCATACATTTAGATACCGGGCTCTTTCATATTGAAACTTGTGGAAGTGGACGATGATCTGAGAGGATTTTGAACTTTCAGCCAAATGAGTAAGGTCTCAAATACTAGGAGTGTGGGGCGATGGTCCAAACTATGTCTAACATATATTTCTCCATATATTTAATATGTATTTCTCGATGGTGTTATATTTTAGTTCAATCTGGCCGGGCGGTCCTTTGGAGAGTGTGGCTTTCAATTGCAAAATTACTTGCATCTGTAGTAAGATTAAATGGCTTCGTGAAATAAGGATACTGCAGGAGAATTTGTCAGTTTTTTTTTTACAGACTCTCACACGATTCCGGAATCCTGGGGATATGTTCGATATTGACGTTTTTCTTAAGGCATAAATTTATATCTTTCTGTAGTATCCAGCTCGTTCTTAGCAATCGATATCAATCAATTTTGCTTGGGTTTAATTTTTTACATTTGGGTGCAATTATATGACCTAAGAAGCTACATTATTTCTTCAGGGACATTTGTCAACTTGAATTTTAGGACCTGTTTCTCGGAGGCGTTGGAACATTTTCGACTAATTCATTAAGTCTTCTTGCAATAATGCACTGATTAGAGTGATGCCCTTATATGCTAGGCAGATTGTCCCTTAAAAACCTTGTAACTACGCTATTCATTACTCGCTCGACCATTTTCCAGTACAAATAACATTTTCACGTATTCTTAGTCGCTACTTTCGATATTAAAGTCGGATTTGGTATTGTAAAGTACTGGTATCTGCCAAGTTTATCGATAATGCTGCTGATAGTAGGGATATCAATGATTTTTGAAATATTTTTGATTGAGATTTCTGTAGTTAATTTCAATCTGCCATTTAATTTTTCCAAAAGACCTCTTAGGGAATACCCACATAGGTGATGAGGTAATGACCAGAGTGACTGATCGGGTCCAAATAATTTGAGACCTTCAACGAAACAATACTTAATACTAAGAGCTAAAAAGCTACAAAAAGTTTTGCTAAAATATTTTACAGAAACTTACAGTAACAAGACTTGAGCTTCTCATCTGGAGCCTCCAGTCTTTATCAATTTATAAATTAAAGATGACTTCACTTAATTAGGTTATATAGCTAAAATGCATTAAAATAAGAACTATCGTAAAATCGTAAAGTAGTCATTGACTTTATAGAAACATCTGTCAATGAGATAGCTTTTTAATGTTTTTTTGAACTTAGTAAATGAGTTTATTTCTTTTAGACTTGCTGGTAGTGGTAGTTGGTTATACATGTTGCTGCAAAAGCAATATGGGCTTTTCTGAAAGAAAACTGTTTTCTAAGGTGGGGTGTATATGTTTTTGTTAGCCCTTGTAGGATAACTATGTATGTCTGAGGCTTGTGCGAATCTGTTAAATTGTTTTTTTTACGAACAGCATAGCATGTAGAATTAAAGTGCACGGAAGTGGCAAAATTTTGTGTTTTTGAAAAAGTGGTTTACAAGAATCTAAAGGGCTAAGTGAAAATATTTTTCTGATTATTCTTTTTTGTAGGATAAATATTCGGGATAATTCTAATGGTTGACCCCAATAGATGATACCATAACTCATATGCCTATAAGCTAGGGCATAGTATGTATTAAGAAGTTGTTTAGTTTCTAGGATATTTTTGAGGTTTCTGATGGCAAAATATGCCATGTTAAATTTACTAGCCACGTGATTCAGATGATTACACCATTTTAGTTGAGGGTCCAAAGACCACCATTTTGGAAAAATTTGAATGGAGATATGCATTTTGTGAGTTTCTGTGAATATAGAAGTAAGGGTTCATATTGACGACCCAATGTTATTTGTAACCACAATGGCAAAAAATATATTTGTATTTGTTGAATATTATGATACGGCTGGGTCGAGGAATTGTTTAGTAATGTCCCGCGCGTCTGTGTCAATCAGAAGCTTGGGAGGTGTGGTAGAGTTTGGGATAGTTTCTTTTCGTTTGATCATTTGCCTTCATATTGGAAATCTTGTAATATTTCTTGCTGGCAAGGATGCTGGGTTTCTGAGTTCTAATATTGCCAGGTATTATATTCAGCACAGCCATTAGGTTCGTAACTACAGGCTTCATCTTCGATGTTAATGAGTTCTTACAAGGTGAGTTAAGGGGCGTGTTGGTATGATTTCAAATTTAGAGCTCTTTTCTGTGAGACTGTTCCTGTAGTGGCTTGGCACATTTGCCCAAACATTAGGTTCGAATGATCTATTGAGAAGCTGGCTTGTTGGCTGGTTTATTGAATGATTGCGATGAATCAAAGTCTTGTTGAGGTTGTGGTCTAAATAGTTGATCTTTTCCAATTTAAATGATGGCAGAGGTCACCATGGCTAAGTATCTCGTTTAGGGTATCGCAACTCAGATGATTGCCATAAATGTCGTAGAATTTTGGGATGACCTTATAATCTTAAATCGATAACTAGATACGGACTCATATCTCCCTTGATCTAAAACTATCCCAAATATATATTATACTATAGTTTTTTTATGAGAAATTTTGTGACGCTTAATATGTTTTAGATAAGGTCAATACCTGGTTATCGCTTTAAGATTATATGGTCCACATTTTGGTGAGCATTTAGTATTTTTGGGAAATGAAATTATTTTTTGAAGCACAACTGTATTAAATTTGGTTCACTTAAAGTTTAATGTGTTAAACATTTTATTTAAAGTCGTCTTAAATCACTTCTTTTGATCTACCCTTCAGTTTGTTCATAATCGTCTAAGTAAGTGGAAAGACATCATTGATGACATTCCACTAGCGATTTAATTCATTCATCATTAGCATAACAATAAAATCACTAGCTTCGATTAGCTAGTTATTTTGTGGCATAGCCATCGAATTTCCGTGATGATATTCAATTTCTTGATATTGAATTTTGGTGGAATTTAAGGTAGGTACCGTCAAACGCGTCGACTTCGGACACCTTTTACAACCTTTTTGAGCACAGAGAAAAAACCAAAATAATAAAGTTGCCGAAATTTTCGGCTAAAATATTCTTAACGTCTAGGGACATAATATTGGACATTTCAAAGTTTTCACATTTGCATTAGCCTTTTGTTTTTTTTTCAGTGAAAATCTACGTAAATCTGATTTCTATCTCAATATCCATATGTATTTATTTACAGGGATGATTGGGCTCCTAGTGAAACATTTATTCATCTGCGCCTATTTGGTTTTGTTTGCAATCCAGGATTTCTGTTTTCTTTGAGAAAGTCCAGTAGCGATGTATCTATTTAACCCCCTGGGGGAACTTCTTCAGCATAAGTCTTTGAGGCAGACTTTTTAAAACTTCCTGAGTATTATAGAGCGAAATATCTGAGGCGCGAAATGCTGACAAAAGATTTTTCTTAGAGTTTGCTTCAACTGCTTTTAAAGTTTACCTAGGAAGTTTTGGAAAGTATTTCTCCTAAAATTTATCTCTTCGTTTCGATTTCCATTCAGTCAGAATTCTTCTCCCTGCTTTTTTTAAAGGGCAAAATAAACGACATATGACAAAGATGTGTGGAATTTGGAGGTGCAAAATAAATTTTATATTCTGACGAGCACATTCTTCAATAACTTCCACTGTCACATGATTGGACAAGTTATCACCAATTAAAATTTTTGGGCCATCCTTCTGAGTCTTGTCCACGCAGAGGCGGGACATTCCGTTGTATGGGGTATCATCGTTCTTCATGCACCATCTACACCACTTCCCCTCCTCTGCAATTATCATCAGAGTCAGGCGCCGTCAAAGCTTACAGTGCTCTGTTTAGAATCCTACCAGGGCCCTGCACTCCTTGCCAGGTAGGCCCAACAAACCCCTGGTGAGACTCTTCGCGGGCCCATGTATCATGAGCCTTTCTCATCTCATTCTATTTCATACCCAGATCCGTCCGTCATACCTCTTCGGCCCGATCCTCCGTCCAGGTCCCCAAAGCTCTTTCGCAAACACTCTATGCGATCCCCACGCGTCGGCGGCCTCGTTTTCCGGTACACCCGAGTGTCCCAGTACCCAGACCAGCGTAACCTACTTGCCCTCTGTCATGTTTTGCAAGTTCACACAGCCAGCTCCCAGCTCCTACACTCTCTTCTTCAGCGCCATGAGCTGTCGGAGCGAAATAAAATCCTCCTGCCACCGACATTGAGCCTTAACGATTCCCAGACCTCCATCATGATCGCAAAAATTTCCGCTTGGAAAATCGTAGGGTGCTCGCCCAGTGGGGTGGATAATTCCCGCCCCAGTGCCGCATAGTACGCACCAGCTCCAGAGTTCTCTAGTGTTCCCAATCTGGACCGGTCTGTGACACAGACTAGTCCATCCCAGGTCATTATTCGCTTTGTTCAAAACATAGTCTATGTGGTCAGTAAATGTGAGCTCTCTGTTTCGCCAAGATGGCGGATTTAACTTAAACTTTCGAGATTGGAGCCGTTGTACGGCAATCAAAGGAAACGGGATATTTTATGCGATAGAAGCTACGATCTTGCATTCATCAGTATTTAATTTGACTTGATTTGTATTACATCAGTTGACTAATGCCCAGTTTCTCAAAGTATGGATAACTTTATTCTTCAAATATTTCCTATGACAACGATTGTTAATATAATTGTAATCATAGTAATTATAGGCTTCATAACTTTATACAATAGATATCTGGTACTTCAGAAACCGGGCATAAGTGCTAGTTTCTCAAAGCCCGAATAACTTTATTCCTTGCATTAGCGATTTACTATGGTTACAATTGTATTAACAATCGTTGTCATAGGAAATATTTGAAGAATAAAGTTATCCATACTTTAGGAAACTGGGCATAAGTGGTTAATATAACACTGGAACCGGTCACAGTCACCACCGGACAGAGCAGTTCTAAAAATTTTGAAGTCATCTGCATATAGTTGAACACCACTGCATTCATGCTGACATATTAGGTCGTTTGTGAAACAAGAAAATAATAGGGGCGACAAGTGTCCTCCTTGAGGAATATCTGATGTGGCATAGTATGCTTTTGATTTTTACTACTTGCTCTCTGTCAGTTAGGTAATTCTGCATCGAGGGTAAAGGCGGACTCACTGCTACCAGATCGGGCAATTTACTCAGTAAGATGAGAATACTTACTCGATCAAATGCCTTGGCAAAGTCCGTGTATATTACATCCACATGATGACGCTTCTCCAAGGCCCATAACAGAGCAATCTCGAATTCTATCAGATTTGACACTGTTAACTTATGTTTGATAAATGCATGCTATTCTGGTCATCAGGCCGCGTGTATCCGTAACCGTCAGTACCATGTCAGGAGAAGCTATTTTGTACCATTGGTGGACCGTTTGGAAAGCGAGATCCTGGAGCTTGGACTCGCGTAGATCGTGATCAAAGTAGCTTCGTCATTGCAGTACCGTTTCTTACCATTTTTTTACCGCGGCGCTGATC
Organism: Pissodes strobi; assembly: GCA_016904865.1. Lineage (NCBI taxonomy): Eukaryota > Metazoa > Arthropoda > Insecta > Coleoptera > Curculionidae > Pissodes > Pissodes strobi. Next base: position 14,239 of record JAEQML010028262.1, on the reverse strand, counting down.
CTATTCTCTAAGCTTATTTCTCATCGTCATATTACGCATACCATCCCCCCCTTTGGAAATATTTCATTTATTTTTTCTTTATTCTAGGCTTTAGGTTAGTTAAGTTGCATATGGGTAACACTTTAGTTAAGTTTTGATAGTTTAGGTTAGCATCAGTTTCATAAGGGTATTCATGATAATATTTGGATAATTCTTTATTTAATACGCTAGGTTAGCATAGGTCTCATCAAGGCATTGATTAAACCATGATTTATATTTCAAGTTGGCAATAGAGATGCTGTATTAGGTTTGTTTTTGACATTATTTTCTTTCTAATTTAATTCCTACTAGTGTTATGCAAATTTCTATAGGCAGCCGGCAACCAGCACTGATATGCGCAATAGACCCCTGGTTCGCCGTTTCTTCACTATATAAAAGGTGCCCGGTGCACTGTGGGCTCTTTACCACGTTAATCCAAAGCGGTGGCGTTCGAGAACCAGACAGAACTAATGGTTAAAATTAACCGTCCAATAGCATTGCATGCAGGAGAAAACCGAGGCGCCTCATAGTGTATACAGTTTTTTGTTGCGAAATAACGCACCAAGCTTCTGCGAGGCTGATTTTGCTATGTTAGCAACATGGACATGTCAGGACATATTGCTGTTGACCGAGACACCCAGTAGTCCGATTGACGAGGATGAAGGAAAGGTCGGTCCTGCCATAATGATGTCAGAGCCCGCCCTATTGACTTTCTTGGTAAACGTGGCGGCTTGAGTTTTTGCTGCATTGAGCTGGACCAAATTTCTGTTGCCCCAAGTTCGAACTTTCTCCAGATCTTGATTAATTGTTGTAATCTGTTCCTGTCCACAGTGATAAGTCTCAGTCGCTGGTAAAGGTTTTTCTGATCTAAATTGGGAGACAAGGACAGGATTAGTGGTTCCACAAGTCAGTCCAAGTTATCCTGAAGGATCTGACAGTCGCGGCTACTCTTGATAACAGAATACAGTTTTAAGTCGTCAGCAAACATTAAGACACTACTACAATATTCTGCCATATCTATTAAACTATTAATAAATAACACAAAAGACAAGGAATCTAAATTGGATCCCTGTGGGACACCAGAGTAAGCATCAAAGTTATCTGAGCAATATCCTTCGACCATGCAAATACGATTGAAAAAACGGTATGGTAGTGATTAATATTAGTAAAGCTAGAAGCAAGTCTTGTTCGAACATGTATTACTTGCACATTAATGATGATGCTTGTCATCTTAGTTTATCTGACACTTACTCTTGCTCTAATTATTTCACTAAACTTAGTTCACAGTTAAGCGCTCTATTTTCAGATGGTCAACTTTTTAGAATTTGCCCTGGAGGGTTCTTTAGAAATGGAAAACGCTTAAAACCATGATGGTCTTCTAACATACTTCTCCACTATGCTATCTACTGCGCCAGTTAATGGCTGATGACGTACTAGGTGCTTTAAAAAAATAATGTGTGCAGTTCGCACGCGGTAGAAGTTCATAAAACTAAACTGAGCGGTCACCCATCCAAGTACTAACCACGTCCGACGTTGCTTAACTTTAGTAATGGAACGAGAACTACTTTTTACTCTAAACAAACATAAAACTCTCTCGGAAGGCTACATCCTATAGATCTCTTTTTACTGTTGCTTTTTCGTTTCATCGCGTCTCAAATCACACCCGTGCTAAAGAAGTGTTCACTTCAGAAATATTTATTACGACGACTTAACGCAATATTAGCTTAACTAGTATAATTCAAAAATATCGATTTAAATAACTATAATAATTATTAATGCGTTAAGAAAAGGTTCAAGGCTTGTGGGGAATTAAAACGTATTTGAGGTTATTATATTACTGACGCCATATATCTCGAAAGAAAACGTTTGAACATTGCTATACTATAAAACATATGACTCTATTTTTGTAACATCCTGTTTATTGAATAAGTATTTGTATTTTTTTGCGTTATTTGTTATTCAATTTTGTCTTAATATTATGAAAGTTTAGGGAGGCCTTATTGAATTTGATTTTTATGTCTTAGACTTACTCTGCATTCAGCCTATTTTAGGATTTGAACTCTGAATGAGAAAAGTGCGAATTTAACCTTTAAATTCCAACTTTATACTATAAACTGAGACTTTTAAATTTAGAGCCTGAATTTAGACTTTGAATTTTACGCTACGCTTTCCTATAATTGATATTTTCGTCGATTTTCCAAATTTAGACTTGGATTAATGTAGGTATAGCTTTATATGATCTCTATATATTAAGTTAAATGAAAATTAGTTATTCAAGAAGGTCTGACATGTTTTGTTCATTTTAGTGACGGAACCGTACGGATGGTCTGAAGATGACAAAAGACAATTTTTGATAGCTTTACGGAACCATGGCGATTCGGATCTTGAAGCTCTGGAAGTTGCTTTGCCTCAGAAATCAATTGTGGATATTAGAAATATGATAGATTACTATAAGAGAATAGCTGAGTCAAAATGGCTTAATAACGAAGATAGAAGGACTGACGAAGTGAGAAAGTGGATAGAGATTATCGAGAAGATGCGTTGTAAACAACGGGCATCTGTCCAGGATATTGTTCCTAGGACGCTGAAGTACATCGCCATGTTTGAAAAAACGACAAAAGAAAGCGATATCGATTTAAGGTAATATATAAATAAATACTGCACTCAGTGCTGTTATCATACCATCTAACATTTGCATAGTCAATTTCAATTTAAACGTTTCCATTTCATATTTGATTCATAAATACCAAAGCTGTTGTTTTAACTGAATTACCATAACCAGCTCATTGATTATTGCGTCTTGGATTTAAAAATGTTTGAGATCTGACTACATCTTACATTAGTGATAGAATAATAGATGTAAAGGTTTAATAATTTGTTAAATCAAGAGTTAAATGATACATTGTCTCCACACTAAGCATTTAATAAATAGCACTTTTTCCAATTTATTTTTATCGATTATCAGGGCTTTCATATCGCCACAAAGTTGAAAAGGTATTTTGTCGATATTGATATTTAACACCCTGTATTTTTAATATAATGTGAAAGCCTTTTGCGCGACGAATGCAGTGTTATTTTTGGTTTAAGGATTGGTTTAGAAAAATATGCTCTAAATACCTGATTTACAAAATATTGAATCGAATGATAAGCGCTTGAAAGTACTTTTCGGACCAACAGTACGACCTTCTTTTTTTTTGTGAAATATATTCTCGTTCATAACATTGATGATAATACCACGAGATATTTTGGGATTGTCCAGTATTTTGAACGGAACGCGTTACGCAGCAGCATTACGAGCCCGAAGCACGAGGAATCAATGCCACCTCTCTGGCGTTGACTTTGTTATCTCATTAATCAACCTAAAGGAGACAATTTTTTTAAATTAGCTGCTTAATGATCAAGATAAAGTCATTAAACTTTTGGAATTCGTCATAAAGAAAGCTGTCTAAGAAAATTAAATACACGTACAATGTGTAACAAAAGTCTGGAATACTTCAAATATCTTAAATACTGTTTGTCCGACTTAGCTGAAATTCTGTATCTGTATGTAAGAGCTTATATGGCGGAGCTGCTAGTGATATTTACAATGTTGTCATGATTACAGTTTTTCAGCAATTGATGTTTTCGTTAAATGGGAGAGCCTATATATTATTATTATTTTTTTATGTTTTGTATATCCTACACCACTCAACGAGCGGTGCGTGTGCGGAGAAGACGGTGGACGTTGGACTTAAAGGTCTGTAGGTTGTAGTTTTCGGGACAGACGGGACTCGGAAGTCCCTTCCAGACCTGGGCAGTGCTACAGATAAAGGAGTCCCGTAACAGCGACGTCCTAGGAGTTCGCAACTGAATCGTATGTTGATAAGCAGCTTGTGTCTGACGGATGTTTCTGTTTGGCACAACTCTGGGCGGAATCATAAGTGCCAGCTCGTTTGAACACATTTCATAGTAGTATTGATAGTAAATTTATTTATTTATTTATTTATTTACGTATAAAAATACATTTTAAGTTTAAAAAGTAAACACTACTTATACCTAGGACTTAACTAACCTCAAATATTATTCTTTGTACAAGAGCTTTAAATCTAACTTTGGAAACAGCAAGATCCAACCTAACACAGAACTTATTAACATTTCTAGCCATCCTATTAACAGGACAATATTGCAAATACAAAGTACGACAATACGGCACATGAAGAAGGTCATGACTTCGTGTATTGAACTGAGGAACTCTAATAGAAAATAACTTAGTGCATTCAATGCTACAAATGATGTTGTTAAGAACCTTGTAAACAAAGAATACATCGAAGTATGCCCTTCTACTTGCAAGAGTGGACATGCCCAAATATGACATGATCTGGTCCTGTGATAAAATTATATTGTTCCTTGTTAAAACATATCTCGCAAATTTTAAAAATTTATTTTGAACGGCTTCAAGTCAGTGTGAATTCACACATCAATCAATGTGAATTTGGTAATATGGAACCCAAATTATAGAAGAGCACTCCAATATAGACCTAACATAAGATATGTACAATGTTTTAACAGCATGTACATTTTTAAAGTCTACAGATTCGTTTGATAAACCCTAACATCCTATTAGCTTTGTTTATAATGTTTTCATAATGGTTACAAAATGTCAGCTTGGAGTCAAGATATACTCCTAAGTCTTTTACAACGCACTCAGTCCTAAGCAAATTATGGCCAATACTGTAAAGAGGTGCATATATGGAACTAAGAGACCTAGTAAATTGGACTGCACAACATTTGTCATATTTAATGACATATCGTTATCTGAGCACCAAGAAGATACTATAGAAATATCACTCTGCAAAATTGCCATGCCCTGAGAGCTCTTAATACTGGCATACAACTTCATGTCATCAGCAAAAAGCAAGTATTTAGAAGACAACTGGTCACCAAGATCATTAATAAAGAGGCTGAAGAGAAGGGGACCGTAAAGGGTTGCTAAAGTCCGTGTAAATAGCATGTATTTCCGCGTCCATATCAAAGGAATCAGCAATGCAAGTAACATACTCCAACAGATTGGTGTCTACTGATCTACCTGAAATAAACACATGTTGTTGATTAACAATTATTTCTTTGAAACAATTGTTCAGAGATTTTTCAACTATATGTTCAAATAGTTTTGGAATTGCTGAAATAATACTAATGGGTCGGTAATTTTTCACATCACTTTTGCTGCCAGTCTTATGAATGGGTGTAACATGTGATATCTTCCATATTTTCGGGAAAAACCCAGAAGCGAGGGACTGCGTAAATAAATAGTATAGAGGCAAATATAAGGAATGAGCACAACATTTTAACATGGAATTGGGGATCCCATCCGGTCCAGCACCCTTACTAGTATCAAGTTCAGTTAGTACCTTTTGGATTTCAGAAGGGGAGATGACAACACTAGAAATAGGGCAAAATTTGGAAAACTGAAAGTTTGGCTCACTGTCGACCAATTTCCTAGGGTTAAAAACTGAAGAGAAATGGTTTGCAAAAAGGTTAGCAATACTTTGACCCGAGACGGCCTTTTCCAAATTGTATTGCATTTGCTTAGGGACTGTGCCCTGATTGGATTTTGACTTTACATATTTCCAGAAAAATTTAGAGTTACTGTTTATTATATACCGATTATAACAATTTCGGGTCAGCACTTTACACTGTTGTCTTAAACAATTATAGTCTGAATAGTTTTGGTAACTGTTAACCTGCTTGTACTTTTTATGAGCAAGCTTTTTCCTGAAAATTATTGCTTTAAGTTCTGGAGTAAACCACTGTAGAAAGTTAGAGTCAAAAAGGCATTGCTTTAGAGGTACAAACAGATTAAAACAGTTTTGAACCACAGAATAAAAATTTTCCACTGCTACATCTAAATTATCATTAAGGATTGATTGCCAGTTAAAGGATATAAAGTAATTATTAATTAAATTAAAATCAGCATTTTTAAAGTCATAATAAGAGTAATTAGCAGGCTTTAAATATATATTCCTGGAATCTATCACTATGCTCAATGGCGGATGATAAGGGTCACTAGCGACTAAACCCTCAGTTCTTTTTAATCAATGGATTTCGAAATTTGCAAAACAAAGATCAAGGATACCTAAGTGAGAATTCATCACCCCATTAAACTGAGATAGACCCAGAAACGAAACAGTATCGCAGAGTAGGATTGACTTGGGTGATTTTAAATTGCCTGGTATCAGACCACTTTGATGATCACTTAAGGACCACACAATCTCAGATAGGTTATAATCACCCACCACAAGCACATTTTCAAAGGTATCACAGGCTTTTGAAACTGAATTTAGGTGTAGCTCGTATACGTCTGTATCCATAGATGGAGGGATATATATATATGCATCCAACGCAATACGTTTTGTCACCAACTGTCACTGAGATCCAAACCTCTTCCAGAGTGCTGTGTGCTGTCGTAGATAGTCAAGCGACTAGATTTTAGGTTACTATTAACTGCCAGAAGTACACCACCACGACTACGCTTAAGGCTATTGATAGCACTTCTATCAGTTCTGTAGACAACATAGCTAGCACCAAACATTTCCGAGTCATTTACACCTGAATCCAAACCTGTTTCCGTCAGGGCAATAACCATGTAATCTTCAGTAGCCACAGAACACAGAAATTCAACAAGTTTGGTTCTAAGCCCATTGACATTTTGGTATAAGATGGGAAGCTGCTCTATTGTCGTTGATTGCCCTCTGCTGCTGGACGAAAATTTCCGGAACTATTTGCATAGAAACGGCGAGGCTTAAATTCCTTAACAGCTGTTCCAGCAGGCCAAAGATTAGGATCCAGTAATCCCTTCAACAAAGATTCCTTTACACCCAACTTGAAAGATGCTACATCCTCATTTCTTTCCAAAAGGGTAACTTTTACGTCAATTATACTCAGCTGATCCTTCATGTAGTTAAGTATTTGGTCCTCCGTCGTGTTAGGTTTGCAGCGACCCAGATATACCCATTGACGCCTTTCACCAGCCAAGTCGCCATTACCAGTTCCGGTACCAATAATGATTGGGTGCCTTAAGTCACCAGATAATCTTTTGGTTACCTGCTGACTGTAGGTCTGCTTGGGAGGAGGGATTTGTTTTTTATTCCCTAGCTGAATTTTTGTTACCTTAATGTTTGCTTTTTGTTGATGGCGAACACGCTCCAAGGGCTCTTGATCGGAGGACTGAACTGGTAAATCTGTAGAATTTCTTTTACTCTGCAAAGAAATCGACTCCCGCAATAGAAGCATCTCATGCTCAAGCCTCTCGATTCTTGATGACATAGACATGTTTTGCTTCTCAAGTTCTCTTATTTTTAACTCACATTCTCGATGTGTGCCGGTAGTGGCTTCTAGAGAACAGTTGCTGGGTACATGTGTAGAACTGTGTTCAAGAGTTTTAAAACTCGATTGCAGTTCATGAATGTTAGATGAAACTGTGCTGGTTTGTAAGGTAATCCATATTCGTGGCAAGGTTTTCATTCAATTTGCTTCCAAAAGATTCAAGAGATTTTTTTAAGAGAGAGCTAAACATGGAGAAGCCACTGCCAGATTCTTTGTTTTTAACTTTTGTTATGCAGGATGAACATGCAAATAGCATAATCCTAGATTTTAGTTGCGTTACTTGAACTTCCGATGTACTAAACTTTGAGCAATTGAGACAGTGAACATCAGTGCAGAAGTCACAAATAATCTTATACTTTAGTTCCTTTTCAGACAGAGAAACCTTACACCTCGAACACGACATCACAAATATTAAGCTGAGACGGACTATAGGTGTTCAAAATATAAAAGTACAAAAATATTATGTCCGAATGTGAAACCAACTATACGTTCCCGCAACAATAAAAATAGGTATGATGCCGCACTCGACTTCACGAGAATATTGTTTATAATTGGAATTTAGGTGTAAATCTTTTTTATAAACAAGACGAGTGTATATGAGAACTAAGTCAAGCCTTTAATTTGCACTAGGCTAGAGGGAACTGTAACTAATTATAGCAAAAATTATACTGTGTCGCGTAGAATTTACTAGTGCGAAAAAAACGGCAATTTTCTGTAAACTAATGACAGCAGAAAAATCAAAATAAAGCGGAGCAAAATATAACGTTGCCGACCTTAAACATGTAAAGAGATAGGTCCGCCACTTTTCTTCCATGTTCAAGGCTATCGAGGTCTTTGGTCAACTCTGGGTCATACACAAGACGGACTGCTCTCCTCTGTATGGAGTCCAATATTTTGAGCAAGTGCTTGGGTGCCGAGCTCCACACATGGGAACAGTATTCCAGAGATAGTCTTATCTGGGCCTTATAGAGCTGATGAGGTGTATACAACGTTTTTGCACTATAGAGTGCTCATAGCTTTTGTGCTGCTACCTTGGCGATTTTGGTGGCGTAATTACGCCAAGATATGTTGTGTTCTACGTTGATGCTCAGCAAGCTTATGGATGAGGCCAGAGTCAGTGCTTGCCCTGCCATTGATAAGTCAGGTCCTGTGGTTTTTGCTTTTTTGAGAAGACGGCCGATTGGGTCTTTCCTGCGTTAAACTGGACATTGTTCTCTTAATAAAATCATTCCTCAAAGAATTCTAAACAGCTTTGATAGTAGGTACTTAATGTCTAAACTCAGACATTATTTTGATATTTGAGCCTGAAAATTGAGAATGAAACATTATTATGCGATGAGGTAATTGTTTAAATTTGCTTGTTAAAAACAGGTTAAAGAACTTAAATTAGGTGCTTAAAGGGCCTTCCATTTATTTACTTCTTGACAATATGGCTAAATTTCCAGAGGTTAGATTAGGTGACCACCTGGCAACTCGATTGTACCCCCGTTTCCCTACCCCTCTTTCAAAAAATACTTCGTTCAGATCCCGTTGGTACTTGTCTGGCTTAATGTGGTGATGCACCGTCTTGTTGCAGCCACATTTCGTTATTTGGTTCTGCAGCGTTGTCTAATTTTTTATTTATGTATAATAAGTTTTAATTTACTTTAACGGAACTAACTTACGAGGATTTGGAAATATGAAGGTAAGGGCAGGAATAATTTTATCTATATCTATCGCCATTTAAATTGTAATCCATAAAAAATGAACCAATTAGCCTATTATACCAAAATTTTACAAATACATTTTGCCGAAGTAATGAAAATAGCAAGCTATTATTTCAGGCTAAAACTTTACAAATACGCAAATTTTCACCGAAATAACGAAAATAATAAGCCAAATATTTTTTGCGGGAATTGGGTATGCTGGTTCTTGAATCCATTGAGAATATTCTCTAACCCAATACAATTATGCCGATTAATATTTCCCATTATGACAGAACGTCAACTCATCGGAAAACAATATTTGGATTAGCATTGCACCGCTCCGCTGACAGAGTTCTAAATGTCTATACAAAGTCATCCTCAAAGAGTTTGTGAACCATACTATGAATATGTGATATATTATTATCCAGACTAATAATTCGGGTGGAGAGGTGTGGATTTTTCCCAGGGCCGCGCCTAGACCTAAGAGCGCCCGGGTGCATGTTTACACATCCTCACATACAATGGCACCAGGGTGCTGAAATCGGTTAGGTTTTGTAAGCGTTTGTAGCGCTACAAAGGCTCACTGATTTGGGCACCTGGAATACGCTGTTATATAATATTTCACTTTTCGCCCTTCGCTCGCTACGGGGGCTCTAGAAAAGTAAACTAACCAGATGCTAACCCAAACTAACCCAAGACATACCCAAAATCAAGAAAAAACCTGTTTAGAAACTTAACCTAAAAAAAAATAAAAAAGCAACGGAGTTTGAACCCGGGCCGCCGATAGCCAAAGCTCATTGATTTGGGCACCTGGAATACGCTGTTATATAATATTTCACTTTTCGAATGCCCCTCCGCTCGCTTCGCTCGCTACGGGGGCTCAAGGAAAGGAAACTAACCAAGTGCTAACTCAAACTAACCCAAGACATACCCAAAATCAAGAAAAAAAAACTGTTTAGAAATTTAACTTAAAAAAAAAATAAAAAAAAGCAACGGGGTTTGAATCCAGGCCGCCGATATCCGCCGAATTGAGACCTAACCATCTAGACCTCTCGACCACGAAGGCTCTTGCCGCAAATTGATTGCATCGCGAAGACATGGCGCGATTAGTTGCCCAAATCAGTGAGCTTTTGTAGCGCTACAAACGCTTACAAAACCTAACCGATTTCAGCACCCTGGTGCCGTCGTATGTTAGGATGTGTAAATATGTCGCCCGGGTGCTAGCAAGGTTTGTGGCGCTCCGCGCCCCTGATTATAGGAAAGTAGCTAAAGAAAATATTTGATGGTTCAGAGGGCACCATTGATATGCTTTTGTTTTTTTATGAATAATAATCACTTCTGTTTGTCATGACAATCATGACATAAAAAATCACATTTGACCTATTAAAGATTATTTTAATTATTTCTACATTTTAATATTATATAAATACAAAAAATAGAGATAAAATATACAATAGGTTCAGTAAGTAAAAGTAAGTAATCCCACATATAAAGGGTAGGTTTAAAAAAAATTGAGAAAATATGGCGACCCATATTATTATTATTTTAAATGTTACCTTTTCAATTAACCAACCTATTTTCAAGAGATTAAATGGTCTGATCCAAAATAGCGAAATAAAAATTGATTTTAAAATTATTTTTGGATCTAAAACCACATCATCCATTTGCTTGTAACCTAAACATTCTTTTTTCTTTCGAGAAACCAAAGTTTGCTGCGGAGGAAAACCTGCATCTGCATTTATCTCTTCGTCAAGCTCATTAGCATCAAGAAGACAAGAAGCATACTATTAAAGCTTTCATCTGAACGTAGACCACGAAAAAACTCTATTAAATTCTTTAAGTAATCTAGACATATTTTAATATTTATTGTAGAGTTTTGCATCATTTTGCTTAGTATGTTTACTTTAAATAAAATATTATGCCAAATAACTAAAGAACACAAAAATTTACAACTTTAAATTTTTAGAGGCTTTGTTAGTTGTATTCACATCGCATGAAGGATCCTCGGAAATGTCAACAAAAACGTCAAAAATTGTGCTTAACTGATAGCGCAGTGGTTTAGTAGCATCGATTCTACCCGACCAGAGTGTGTAGCACTTAAGGGTTTTAGTTTAAGGTTTGGATTTTGTTTCTGAAACATACCCCAACTTTTTGTTAAAGTAGCAAAAAATACATCAAATTCTTGAACCAGATCAAAAAAGTTTCATGTAAAATGTTAGCTGCATCATTTACTACTAGGTTAAGGCTATATGCTGAGCAAGGCAAATAAAATAATCGGCTTTTTATCTCTAACAGTTTCTTCTGCATGCCAATATTTGTCCCACGCATATTTGAGCCATTGTCATATCCTTGTCCGCGCAAACCATTTATGCGGTGTGCACGTTGAGGATTTTAAACAATAAGGGTGGGCGGAATTATATAGAGGACAACGGTGCTATAGAAGAACATGTTAGAACATAGTGCATTTTTAAGATTTTAGGTAAAAGTAATAAAGCCATACGTGAACAAGATAATTTAACTTTTGTTTGACTTCTTAGTAGAAGAGTAATTGTTTTACATGTTATATATTGTGTAATATACTACTTTTTGTTCCACGGATTTTTGCGCCCCCTACTGGGGACGCCCGGGTGCCGCGGCAACTTTTGTTTTATGTATTTTTATATAGTTATAAAAATAAGTTTATGACTAATTTTTTTTAATAAAACATTTTAAATAATGCTTGAGATTTCATATTTTTTGAGTTTTTATAAATAAAAAATATTTTTAAGTTTTTAAAACCTCTAAATTGGTGTCCGAAGTAACCCCTTAACTGTTATTACTTTGAGTTTATGCATTTTAAAAGGCTTGCCCGAAGTTACCCCACCTATGTGGGTAAATTCGGACACTTTTCAAACAAAAAAATGTATATATGTTAGGGGGGAAAAATCCTTTTTTTTTTGCAGTACGTCATAGGCGAAGGATATAGTAACCTACATAAAAAATATTGGTTAAATTTAAAAAGATAAGACCAAGAAAAAAGCAAAAACATCAAAAACTGTTCAAAGTAGCCCCGGATTACCGTATTTAAGATTTAAAGCGTTCTAGACTTTTGTTACACACTCTGTTCGACATATATTTTTTTCAACTTTGTAATGTGCATGTTGTTCATAAAGCCTTCAAAAAGCATGGGTTGTGCTTAATATTTGTAAAGCTGAATTTGAAGAATCAATGCCAGTTATTGAATAAACATTCATATATTTGCTGTCAACAGACGAATACATTCACGTCAAATACTTAGAACCTGGAAAGTACTATATTCCAATTAAATTTTAGTGAAGCCTACTTGTTTCTCTCAGACGTGTCCTATGGAAAGCCCACCAAGGAATTGCCAGAACGTACTGGATATTTCCTGTATCGGTGTTTAGTAAGACTAGCCGAAATTTTACAGAAGCAAGATTTGGAACAAGCTCAATTGTATCTCAAGCAATTAGAAAATTTCGAAGATTTGGTAAACAGATTGGTAAGCACCCCATGTTATGTTTTAGTATAAAACATTTGTGTTATTCGCTCTAATATATGGGTAAGAAAGAAAATCATTTTACTATATACACTCAGTTCCATAAAAAGAGACACATAGTTTTAACTGCACTGGACCGATTTTTGAGCTTGTATTGTATTTCTTTCTTTATTAAAGGTCATCGGTAGTTTTTCAAACATTTCAAAAAAGGAAAGTGAGCAAAATTGATGGTATGTTTTTTCAAAACTTTAAAGCGCTCTCTGTGTAAAGTGAGCTGTTTTACAAAAGTTATTCACATTCCTTTTAAAAGATAACTTTCTAACAACCATTTTCATGTTTTGTTCTTTCTTTTATTGTTGGTTCTTTTATTTGCTCTGTGGGGAATATAGGCTTTTTCTTGATCCTACCGCTTTTCAAAAACTGCAAAGACTTTTGTAGCTGTGTGCGCTGACAGTTCATTGTATTATACAATATAGATGACAGTGGTAAGTGGTAAAGTGGTTTATCTCTTCAGATCGGAACAACGCATTAGCTCTCTGCACTACCAAACGTGGAGTGATATCTGGTTGTCATTAGCACCCGGTGTCTATTAAAACCTCTTTCGTAAGACGCAATAATATTGTCACGGGTAGCAACCTTCCGAATGTTTTTGTGCTACCCTATAGAAGCCTTGTCGCGTCTACATATGAGTCATCGCCGGCCGCGAAGATTGAGTAACTGTGGAATTCTCCCAACCCCTGGTCGAGAATAATATAGAGTGGCCTCGCTTCTCCCGGAGTATTCGTGATAGACTTTAAATTGTATATAAATAGCAGGCAGAAAGCGTGTTGGGTTAGTTAATCATTGAGTGTTGAATTGTAAAGAGCTATTAGTTGTAAAAATATAAGAGTAGTTTAGTGTGTTTAATTGTACAAAGTGATAAAGAATCAGGAGAGCATTAGTTTAAAATAGTAAAAGTTGTAATTTTATCAGAACCCACGGGAAAAACGTAACAATATAATTTATCAAAATGTATAGTTTTATTAAACTTTAATCTATTTATTTGTTCCCTTAAAAAGTGGCGAGATCAAAAACTCTTACCTGTCACAACCATCTACGGACAAACTTTTCGCCAGGGACCATGTAAGTTGCTTTCAGTGAAGAAAAAGCTGTATCTTATAGGCTTGCAAGCATTATCGGATTAACCGATTTTTAGGATCCGGAACAAATTGGGGGCCCCCGATTTTTAAAATTGAAAAATAAAACTTGTTACTGCCTCTGAGCTTTATACTATTTAAAAAAAAAACTTCACCTTTGCTTTTATTCCAAAGGGGGGGACAAAGAACACAAAGTCAAAGTCACAGTCAATGTATTGTGTATTTAATGGTTACACGTGTTTCGCCTTACGGCATTATCAGACCTTACTTATGTAAACAACAACCACAACGCTCACAAGTTAAAATGATAATATACTGTTGGTGTTTCATTTACAAGAAATAAAAGTATTAATTGAAGATAGCCCCTTATCAATATACACATATCCGTCAATGTTATTCAAATCAGTATTGAAAATAACATCAGATTTGTATGATAACCTCCAAACAGTATTTATAATACTAAACCCCTCGACGTTGTACTGCTTAGGCCACTAAAATCTGCTTGGAGGAGCATTTTAGGAGAATTAAAGGAGCTCCCATGG